>JZLH01S0062788.1:26367-36675 GCA_001188425.1 Eucidaris tribuloides | reverse complement strand
TTTTCCCCTAAAAAATAACCTTAGTAAATGCAGAATAATGATCACGATTTCTTCGCCGGAGATGGACAAAATGGACGAATATAATCGGATTTCCTTTGAGAATTTAAGAATATTTCTGAAAATTGTCAAAACCCCCTACATCCCCTACAAATAATCAAAAACCCCTACGTTTTCCCTCCGGAAGGTCATTTTCCCCGTAGGTATCCCCTACAACCTACAATTGGCCAAGATCCTCTACGGTAGGGGTTTTCCCCTAAGATTGGCAACCTTGCTATTACGTAAAACTTACACCAGAGAATTTTTCTGGTTAAATCTGAAAACTCTAGTTAATCTAGTTAATGTGGTCATTACCAGTCATTTTACCACAGGAAGAAAACTCTGGTAAAACATAGTTTATCTGTGGGTAAACTAATTCTTAAGACTCTGTACAACTTTGTGGAAGCCTGATTTTAACCAAAAAAAAGTGTCAAACTTTGCTATCTGACATATCTGGTAGTGCTTGGATGGACCAAAAAACCCGAGAACACAAAACTTTAGAGAGTTATGCTGTCACTCGTAAATTATGTACAGATCAAAATCAGCACATGAATTATGCACCACGTGTAACCCAGTCTACACCAATGGTAGTTGTAACAAAGGCCGATATTTAGTGAAATACCACGAAGCCACATTTTTAAGAAGATACATTATTTTGAAACACCAAGAGCGTACACTTTCATTTGGAAGTTTCAAAAGTTTCGAAGGTGCTTTTTTTTTCAAGTTTGATATTATACACACACATACAAAGAAGACCTTAAAACGTTATTTTATTTTATTTTCAGTAATTTTTTATTAGTATGATTTTAATCAATATCATATTCACAGGGTTGGGAAAAATCATTTTTTTAAAGGGTTGATTTAAATCACGGTTTAAATCATGATTTAAATCACAATTTAAATCATAATTTAGATTACGCATTAAATCATGATTTAAATCACCACTGATTTAAAATGCCAACCCTGCATATTCATCACTATATTTATCATCATCATCATTATCAATTTATGAATGGCTTGTTGTTTCATTTATCTTTTTCTTTTCTAGTTTATTTGCAAGAAAGCATTGAAACGTCGCACCAGTAAACCCTTGGCACACCTGTACTACTTCTAATGTATGGACAAGAATAAACGACATATAGCTCCTAAGTTGCAGTCTGTCTTGTATAACTGTGAACAAGGTCATAAATACAATTTCAGTAACAAAACGGCGTATGCAACTCTTTAACTACATACACACACACACACAACAACTCACACACACACACACAACACACACACACCACACCACACACACACACAACACACACACGACGACACACACACACACACATCACACACACACACACAGGGCGCCGGAGACGGGGGGGGGGGCAGAGGGGCACTTGCCCCCAAATTAAAATTTATGGGGGGCCAAAATCGATCTTTTTGCCCGCCCCCCCATTTGCCCCTGAAAGCGTAAAAAAATTAATTAATCAATTACACTATAAAAGACCCAAAATGAGCAAGCACAAGGCGGCGTAGGCTTGGGGGCTTGACTGGGTTGAAACGTGCACCCCCCGCAGAGCCATTAGGAGTTTCCGCCCCTGGCAAGACGAAAACGAAATTTGCCACCAGCTTTTGTCTGCTTTCAACCGCCTGATTTACTTCAACTTTCTAGTTCCACCTCCGCTAAGATGTGCCCTCCCCATGTCGAATTTATGTTCCACCTCCCCCAATGCATGTGCACCTCCCCCGTGCCCCAAACCAGCCCTACACGCCCCTGCCAAGGACAACCGCAATTTTCTATAAAAAACTTGTCAAGTTTCATAACTGAAAAATGCAACCAAAATTTTCGCCGCTGCACGCTGCCGGGCACTTACCACTTCCAAGTATCAGATTTTAGTGTTATATGGGTGCAGCCTTTCGTATTCAACGAGTGTGCCCCCGTGTAAAACATACCGCGTGGCGGGGCCTCGCTCCCACAAGGCCGCTACCGCACCCGCGTTCCAGAAAAAGCTCGTAAAGGGGTCTCTTTTCCGCATTCGGACGCTCGTCGTACTTTTGCGAAAAAAAGGGTTTGCTTTTTCAGCACATTCGCCGGCAATCGCCACTAGTGGTGTAGCCGTTTTCATCACATTGTCACGCCAGTTTAAGGGTGCTAATTTGCGTTATCTAGATACGCCATTTAGCGGGTGGCAGATTCGGAGTAAATCATATACTTACGCCATTTTACAAGGTAACACAATTTCTCAACAATATCATTCCCCGATAGCATACATGTATAGTCATGACGCGCGTCGGCCAAGCACAAGCACACAATCGATCAGATCCGATAGCAAACCGATTGTGAACCGGATCGATTGAGCTGTCAGCTGATATTCACAGTTACGGAGACCAATTTGTTGTGTCCTTCATTTTAGACGTGATGTCAAAACACTACAGAGTAGTGGAATTCAATTTGAAGTTTTGAACCTTGTGCTGAGATAAAGGATTTTGCTCCACATTCAAGTAAAAGGAAAGAATTTGCCGCATCCAATATGTATGTATGTATGTATGCTCTGGTCCCATAGATCTATATTGATATTCGCGTAAGTTGACTGTGAGTGTACTAGTAGTGTTGTGATAGATAACGATGGCAACTGGTCCAAGTGGATTAGAAGATTTGAGAGATTCAGACAAGCATCTGAACTGTATAAATCTCAAACTGAAGCGCAAGCGCCCCGATTTATTCAATGGGTGATCTGCAACTAGATCAGCTACACATGTAGATTCAGAATGTTCAACTATAGATTCTAGAAGAATTGCATATGACCAGATGACTGCAACAGGTGTTACAGATCTCAGCAAACCGAGAGCTACAGTGGTGCCATCGAGTCACACACCTTCCAGATCTTCAACCAGGGGAGAAATTATGGTATTGCGAGTTAATGCAACCTACAGCAATCATCGGTAGAGAATAAACACCTCCATCCTTACATACATAGTATCAACTTCAAAGAGCGGACACTAACCTCTATGAATAATCGACGCTTCTTTCGTCCACAAGCATATTGAGTAGTGAACATCTAAATCAAGACAATGGAGATGCGACATACTGATTTCTGTACTTAGCTCATAGTGACAACTGCGCGCTGAGGAGATGGAACTTAGAGCCAATACTCACTGTTTTCCATGAGAGACCGGGATTATTCTAAATGGCCTTATACAGTGGAGAACTCCTTAATTATTGTGGACTCTAACAAATAATGAACCCATTGAAAATGTTACATATGATCTAGAAAGGGGATGTCGGTATAATCGCTAATTGATATATGCAATTGATTTAGTACCGACAATAAAAAACAGCGAGCTGAAATAAAAGACACACCCTGCCATACCTAAATGGGAGAAGTTTGCTGTGTCATTCATTTTAGAATGCTCAAAACTGCAATACAAATTGACCCAAGAAATGGTAGAAATGGAAAACACTTCATGAGCATTCCTCATAGTCTCCTACACCGCCATACCACAGCACATTGTGTTCTAATATTACTGCTTGAAGAGACTATGCATTCACTCTCTCGACTTGGTTGCCTATAATAAATACACGCGAGTACAGCTATAGCCGATATCAAGGTATTTGATTTCCATATTACGACATAAGGGTATCAAATTAGTGGATTGCTATTTCACGCCATTTAGGGTATCAGAATTGGTCGATTTCCTTGTTCACGCCACTCAGGGTAGCTTTTTTCACACGTTACGCCATTTAGGGTTGCGTATTTGGTTATGAACATTACGCCATTTAGGGTCCATTTCTGAGCTTGTCGGACACGGGTGGGATACAGGCCGTGTGGAGAGCGACCCCCCCCCGGGGGGGTAACATACCGTTAGTAAACCCTTTAATTTTCCCCTTTCTTTTAAGTTTTCTAGTAATATAAGAATGTTTTTCATTGCTTGAACAATGCACTCACGTTTAAGCTTTTAATGAATACATTTCAGACTTAAACCGAATGGCAAAGTGGATGTGGCTCACCAATGCAAATGATATCTCTACTGCTCGAAGAATAATACATATTGGCTAATAAGCGCACATTACTTGTGACATACCTACACGTTCATGAGAAGTGAAAATTTACGATGACTCTGAGCTCTCGATCGCTCGGGTCGTTCGCGCATATAAATGTGTACAAATAAATGTTTCTGAAAGGATATTGCATGACAAAATGATGTCTGTTATTTTATAGCGTAATACAAAAATTAATTGATTAGATGTGAAAATCTGTATACATTGCGAAGCGCTCGCTCGCTTTGCTCGTACTAAGTAAAATGAATAGTATTCATAAGTTATATGTTTATTTCTCTAGAAATTTGTTTTAAATTGCTCTATTAACGCGACTGCTATACTCTATTTTTATGAAAAGTCCCTATTTATAAAATATATCTTTAAAATATGTTTTTACCTTGCCTAGATTCACGTCTTTTCTATGTCTATTTTCAAAAAATTCCTGCCGTGGGAGGGGGTATCCCCCTCCCACACCCTCCCCCGCTCGTTTGATTCGTTCTCTCTCTACCTAATCTCCAGTGAAAAATATGTATTTTCCATGCCTATAATAAACGTCTTTCCTCTGCGTATTTTCAAAAAGTTCCTGTGGGAGGGATACCACCCTCGCCTAATTACAGTTTGTCACATACTTCCTGTACGTCTTTTTGAAAACCTGACTACAATCCCCAATTATCTCGATAAAATATACCTTTAAAATATGTATTTACCATGCATCACGTCATTTCTATGCATATTTTCAAAAAGTTCCAATCGTGGGAGGTGGGATCCCCTTCAGGGCCTTCACACCCCCTGGTCGGGTCGTTTCCTCGGAAGTATGACTACCCAATTACAGTTTTTCACGTACTTCCTCTACATCATTTTGAAGAAAAAAAACCTGACTACAATGATTATCCCTAATAATTTTCAGAAGGTGTACCTTTAAAATATGTATTAACCATGCCTAGAATCGCCTCTTTTCTATGCGTATTTTCAAAAAGTTCCTACCGCGGGAGGGGATATCCCCCTTCCACACACTCCCCCCGTTCGATCGCTACGCTCCCTTGCATGTTTTCGTCAAGCCCCTAGTAGGCCCCCATAAATTTTTGCTCTACAACCGCGCCTGTCCACACTCTCCCCCTGCCCCGCTCGGTTGCTTCGCTCCCTCGCCGAGGAAGTCATAGGCCTACTGTAAGATATATGTGCCCCCATCGAGATTTTGCCCCTCCAAAACTAAAAGTGTTCCGGCGCGCCTGACACACACACACACACACACACACAAATTTGACGTTTTTGATTGTGTTTGGCATTCAATAATTCAAAGCGCATGCATGCCAAACGGATTTTAGGCGTTTTATAAAGGCATACCTAAAAAGTCATCATGAAACCAAATTTTCAGTAAAATAAATAATACCACAAGCCGGGTCAAAACGTATATAGAGGTGAGCGTGTGCAAAGTTCGGGTGCGCATAAACCGAAGCACCCTAATTTTCAGTCACGGCAGAAGTTTGAACGATTACCACGTTATTTCTAACGATATCTATAGGGTATGCTTCCCCGATGTAAATTTTGCGTTTTTCACCGAATTTGACGTGTAGTCTGGCGTTCTGAGAATCGGAAAAACGGGCAACCCTGTGACATAACCATCATAATCATAATACCAATAAAGCAGACACGTCAGTATTTACACCTTTAAAATGTCAATTAATTCATCTATCTATCCATATCTCAATCTTTCAATATGTCTATCTATCTATCTATCTGAATTTTGATGCACAGTTCTGCTTCAAAATTGCTTTTGGTCGTTGCATTGTATGATATTATGTATTTATTTCATTAATTTACAGAATACAAGCCCTCAATCGGCCAAAAAGCGTTTTTTCCAGAGAGGCCGTAAGTACAAAATAAATAATGAACTTCTATACTTAACACGGAAGAACGGGTAAAAAATGAATAAAATATACAGTGAAGATTATACACATCACTGACCAACAAAATCGGAACAAAATTGCAATTCAAGTTTTACATCTACAATGAATACAATGCTACAATGAAAAACAAGTAAAAAAAATAAATATACAGAGGCAATATACAAGCAATATAGGCCTAACTGGTATTGCCACCCCCGGGCCGTCCACCCCAAAACATCTGCATTATCAAACATAAGGTTCACCAGGGGTTTATTACTTCGCCAGCACAAAACCCTAACTCTTCATTAATTGGCAATTACAGTTAACGTATTTGATAAGTATGCTAAC
Organism: Eucidaris tribuloides; assembly: GCA_001188425.1. Taxonomy (NCBI): domain Eukaryota; kingdom Metazoa; phylum Echinodermata; class Echinoidea; order Cidaroida; family Cidaridae; genus Eucidaris; species Eucidaris tribuloides. The sequence goes on along the minus strand of JZLH01S0062788.1, from coordinate 30,378 downwards.
TCATTTGAAGGACCTAAAGGAAATCACTTCACCTGCTGTTAGTCATTGCAGACATACCCTCGTTCCATCCAAGAGCTTTGTATTTTATATTTTTATGTTCTCTTCTTTCTTTTTCACATGGCGTACAACTATAATGAATACAATGCAATATTTTCAGTGGAAACAGCGATTTTATATCATTCCACAAATATCTGAGAACACATTGCATTCCGATTCCTAACATATTTACATCGGACTGGATGCTGACTACGGTATAAATGATCACATTTGTAACGGTGATTGTAGAAATCGTTTCATAAAATGAAAACACAATCTGAAATTCAGTGTCATATACAAACAAGAATGTGATTGCCTACTCCGAACTTTGAAGTACATGAAGTCATGACAGAAAAAAAAACCTAAACAAGTATCTGTTTATAGGTGGATCTTCATAATCCTATGATCCAGTCTCTTGTGACTCCTCCTCACTTGACTGTAGATGTTTTACATGAATATACATGGCTGGTGCGTTCGCAGTGTTGAAAATGAGTATTAAGGTATGCAGTATTATGAAAGCGCAGTGACGGTATGGATCCACTATTTTTAAAGGTATTTGGTAACATTTACCACAGTTAAAAAATCTGAGGCCGCATGATCCCCATGCTACCAGTCGTCTTTGTTGAGGTCAAAAATGAAAGCCTGAAAAAAATGTATTTTCAAAATGATTATTTTAGTGGGTTGCTTTGACAAAAGTCGAAAATCGTAAGTTGACCAAGATTCACTTGCTCCATTTCCTTCCACACACATTACTGTGTGTAACCTAGGTTAATAAAACTCGCCCCGAGTTTTATTGTTTAGTTCATGTATAACTTGCCATTGGCAGTGTACTTTGGGCAAACTTTTGTATTCTATGGGTGTTTTATTTGTCATTTGAACACTACTATGTAGCTAGATATCAATAGTTTGACAATTTTTTAATTGAAGCTCCACATATGTTGCCTTACTTTTAAAGGAGCAAGCTCTACTCTTCACCTCATGGATGCTGGCTCTGGCAGTCTCCTGCAACTTGATCTCATCATCATAAGATTGGTAAAGCAGTGAAAGATTCTTCGGGATTAGGTACTTTGACAGTAGGCAAGCGGTCCAGTCTCTGGCAATGGCTTACTGCCTGTGGTCTTGTAGACGGGATCAACTTGTTGCCTTCCTCTTTACGGCTGGATGCCTTCATCTCGCAGAGTGCGAAGATGGCTCATTGAAGTCATACTTTGCAGAGGATGTGGGAGGTCTTTTTCTGGTACTTCACCCTTGATCTACAGCATTTTACAGAGTCGCCTTTGTGTCTTTTTTTCTACTATGTTGTGAATAGCTTGCATCAAGATCCTTCCAGATCCTTGAAGTCGCCAAGATGCTGAGCTTCGAAACACTCCTTGTATGGGTGTTGCGCCTCCGTTGCCAAGATGATGAATATTGGACACTCATGTGGTGAAGACTTCAGTGTGGTCTTCTGTTGATGCTATCATGCGTGGAGAACTAGCACCGATCCATGTGTGTGTGGCGTTTTCCGAGGAAATTTCAGCTCAATTATTTCTATGGTTGCTGTTTTTACGACATCAGCAGACAAGCTGATGTACGCGGTTCTATTTTGACCCCACTAGACAGATCTGAGAAAACGGTGACATGTCGTGTGACAGGAGCAAGGTCAAGCAAAGTGTTTACAGAGTCATGTTCACTTTGCACTTGAAGCCTCTTTTCCCCGGTCATGTTGAGGCCAAAGGGATGTTTGCCTTCCTTTGTGTGTTTATGCAAACATGTGTTAGGTTTTGTAGGCTTGAACAGTTTTTTCTCGTGTAATGATAAAGCAGAGCTTGCATTAGAGCATGGTGTTTCTGCAGGAATTCGCTGAGATCGAAGCGTGAACGATCTGAAGTGAAGGAATCTGTACGACTCCTTCCTTGCCAGGCTGCCTTCCCAGCCGGCGCTCTCTCCTTTCGCTCTAGGTGCTCTTGTTGTTTCTGGCCACTTCCATTTGCTCCTCTTGAGCTGCAAATTATAGAAAGCAGCAGGCGACATGTTAACACCTATACTTCTTTGTGGTTATGGAAGAAGTAGTTGAAGGATGTGCTCAGAATACAGGTTAACGATAACGTAGGACGAACAGACTGCCTCTTTTCATTTTGCAATAGGTATTTCATAGAGCTTGACATCTGAACGATGTTAAAGGTTGCAGGCAAGATAACTTTCTGGATAGAGTCTTTTTCCGGCAATAATGGCTTTCACTGCAGGAAGCTATTGAATGTGTCCTGGGTGACACCCCCCCCCCCAGAGTACTATAAGGTCATTGGTTCAAACTCCACGATGAAAACAATCTAGACAGTGACAACCTCAAGGTGGCGCAAGATCGGACATCTGGTGGGAAGCTGTATTTTGGATATGTTCAGGGTTTTAGTGGAATCATGGTTGAGACCATCCATAAGTCGATACGTCAAAGAAGGGGGGATCCGCTCTGGCGAACAAAGTTCCAAAACGCAGTGTGAAATGTTGCTTGCCAATACATTCCCCCTGAATGACATCACTCGTTGTTGGATGATTTTCAAAGAATGAGGCGCACAGTGATGATTTGTCTTTCTCCATATCTCTATGACAGAGATTAACATAGAATTGAGACAAGTCTTTTCTTCTTGCGGCAAATAGCAAGCACGCAATGAACTTTGTGGATTCAGCAAGAACAATTTCAAAATGCCCCAAAATGTTGAAATGTGATACCCCCTTTCAACTTGTTATGCCAGTGCATTTTCAAAATTCCAGGTAGCTAAGCAACCGTGTCACCACCAGTTAAGGTTCCATCGTGCAGCCCTCACATCTTTATGTGGCCACACAAATGTATACAAGATGTGTCGCAACCTGTTTTCTCCACTGGAAAACATCACTTCTCTACCAGTCCCAAATAGTCTATCAGCTGTATATAGGCCTACCTTGTTTTCGCGTTGAAGTGAACACAACATTTTGGGACCAATGCACGACCACAAAGAGTGCCACCCGTCCATCACTATCGTCAGTCTACCCAATTGTCAACCAGTCGAGAAGGAGATACATAGAAGGCATGCAACCTCTCGGCATCATCTCAATCTCATTGAGCCCCTTGTCCGGCCCTTGTCACCCCAAAATGTTGTGCTCACTGCTCAAAAAGAAAACAACGGCCTAAAACGTGAAGTGGACAATAACATCTTGCTTGTGTTGTCCTTTAGGCCTATAATAAGCGTCTGTTGCTGCGGCCAAAAACATGGTTATTTGACAGTTATTGTCAAAGATAATGGCGAAATTTAGGTTAATGGCTCCCATGTGATTTGCATAAAATGAATCGCAAATCATTTTGGATTTGACGCTTATTGAATCAGAGACCTGAAACATAGGGTAAGACACAAAATCGTACGTTTACCCTTTCAACATTAAGAAGTTATTGTCAAATATGGAATCTTTAGTAATGGCGGCGCCTAATTTGCATATTATGAATACTGCAAATGAGCATCATTTTGGAGGCTTAATCTGAATCAGAGACCTGAAAAACCTAGGGGTAGACACAAAAATCGTACGTTTATCCTTTCAATATGCAAGTTATGTCAAATAATGGGAGTTTATAATAACTGGCGGCTTTAATTTGGCATATTATTGAATTTTGCCAACATGAGCAAATAATTTAGCTTTGGCAATCTGAATCAGAGACCCTTGAAAAACCTAGGTAGACGCAAAAATCGTACGTTTATCCTTCAATATACAGCCAATTGGTTCGTTAGGTCAAACTAATGACATTTCAATAATGGCCGCCTTAATTTGCATATTATGCAAAAATGCGACAGGGTGAAACGCTGGTTTCATCCAGATTCTTGATCTGCATCCCTTCAAAGACACAATTCCGCAAAAAACTTTTTGTCGGACGACAAGACCACGTTCACCCAAGTAAAGCGACACTTTTCACAAACTGGACTACAGGCGTAGCAGAGATAGCACTGCATACGGCCCAGAGAGTTAGCCTCG
>JZLH01S0062788.1:6648-19966 GCA_001188425.1 Eucidaris tribuloides | reverse complement strand
GATAGTCACCGTTTCAAAAGCAAGGGCGGGATCCGGCTCTGGGAACAAAGTTCCAAAACGCAGTGTGAACATGTTGCTTGCCAATTACATTCCGCCCTGAATGACATCACTCGTTGTTGGATGATTTCAAAAGAATGGGGCAGCAAGTGATGATTTGTCCTTTCTCCATATCTCATGACCAGAGATAACTAGAATTGAGACAAGTCTTTTACTTCTTGCTGGCAATAGCAAGCACCAATGAACTTTGTGGATTCAGCAAGAACAATTTCCAAAATGCCCCAAAATGTTGGAAATGTGAGCGCCCTCTTTCCAAGCTTGTTGATGCCAGTGCATTTTCAAAATTCGCAGGTACTAAGCAACCGTGTCACACCAGTTAAGTTCATCGTTTGGCAGCCGCTCACATCTTTTATGTGGCCACACAAATGTGATACAAGCATGTGTCGAAACCTGTTTCTCCACTGGGAAAACATCACTTCTCTACTAGTCCCAAATAGTCTATCAGCTGTATATAGGCCTACTTGTTTTGCTTGACAGTGAACACAACATTTTGGGCAATGCACAGACCACAAAGAGTGCCACCCGTCCACTCACTATCGTAGTCTACCCAATTGTCGAACGCAGTCGAGAAGGAGATACATAGAGGCATGCAACTCCGTTCGGCTCATCTCAATCTATTGAGCCCCTTGTCCGGGCCTTTCACCCCAAATGTTGCTGCTCACTGCTCAAAAAGAAAACAACGGCCTAAAACGTTGAAGGTGGACAATACATCTTGCTTGTGTTGTCCTTTAGGCCTATAATTAAGCGCTGTTGTCGCGGCCCAAAAACATGGTTATTTGACAGTTATTGTCAAAGATAATGCGAATTTAGGTAATGGCTGCCCCTGTGATTTGCATAAATGAATCTGCAAATCATTTTGGATTTGACTTATTGAACAGAGACCTGAACATAGGTAAGACACAAAATCGTACGTTTACCCTTTCAACATTAAGCAAGTTATTTCAAATAATGGAATCTTAGTAATGGCGGCCCTAATTTGCATATTTATGAATATGCAAATGAGCAATCATTTTGGAGTGCTTAATCTGAATCAGAGACCTGAAAAACCTAGGGGTAGACACAAAAATCGTACGTTATCCTTTCAATGAGCAAGTTATGTCAAATAATGGGATTTATATAACTGGCGGCTTTAATTGTGCATATTATTGAATTTTTTGCCACATCGAGCAATATAATTTAGCTTTGGCCAATTCTGAATCAGAGACCCCTGAAAACCTAGGGTAGACCAAAAATCGTTACGTTTATCCTTTCAAAATAAGCCAATTGGGTTACGGTCAAATAATGACATTTCAATAATGGCCGCCTTAATTTGCATATTATGCAAAAATGCGACAGGGTGAAACGCTGGTTATGCATCCAGATTCTTGATCTGCACCCTTCAAAGACACAATTCCGCAAAAAACTTTTGTGGCGACAATGACCACGTTCACCCAAGAACGACACTTTTCACAAACTGGACTACAGGCGTAGCAGACGATAGCACGCGATATGCGGCCCAGAGAGACCGTCGAAGACGCGAAACGCAACCAATTGCTTCGGGCCAGAAGGGCCGCTATTAGGCAAAAATGTCGCATAGCGCCCTTCTGGCTCAAAATGTATGCAATAGCCCCTTCTGGCCCAATTGGATATAGGAAAACTGATAGCGCCTTTGGGTTTCTATAAATAGCTTTTTTAATCTAAAATATTCATATTTCATGATTGAGTGGAATCAACAATGTAGAGGAGAACGACTCTACAAGGTGATACAATAAACTACAATACCCCAAATGATCGATTAGCGCCCTTCTGCTCTCAACGCGCATATCGATAACATGTATATCAAAATATATATTATTAAATAACCAATAAACCCTCGATCGGCTGATAATTAACAAAGGGCAACAACCACCAGTAACAACTTCTTCGACTTTGACTTCCACATACACTCATGCTCAAAAATTATCGCACATGTTTTGTTGATACTAAGTTCTTCCTCCGATTATCGTCCAAAAATTTTCAAGACAAGTGTTTATTTCACAAAGAAACGCGCGGCGGTGAAGCAATATTTGGAATTTCAATAGAGATAACTACGTAAAAATAAAATACGTTTTGAGGCACAACAACAGTTATATATATATTTTTTAAATCCACCAAAAATCATGAAAAAGATTTTAAATATAAAGTAATTAAAAAAAAAAGCTCTGCATAAATTTTTATCGGTCACTTATATTAGATTAACATGAGAATTGGCTGTTAAAGTCTGAATAACGCGCGCAACCACCGCGCTAACTCCAACAACAACATTCTGAAAAATACCGCCATTTAAAACAAAAAAGTTTGAGCCGTCAGTAGGACGCTTACAAAATAGTCAGCAAGTCCTGAAAAATACTTAATCATAATTGTTTCACCTGGGGTGAGCAAATATAATCCCAGACGTACCATTCACAGGAAAAAATAGCAATTCTAGAGTGTTCTCTAAAATATCGCATAATATGAGCAATGAAGTGTATAATATACCACTTCTGTCTTGTTTTGTAATGTAAGCCCCTACATGGCCAATGCAAATCGCATGCATATGAAGTAGCAAGTCCCAGTACTGTTATTGTTTTAACGTCTAAAAAAGGTTGCATACACGTCGCATACAGTATGTTTTAGTCAGATAATTATAACATAATACCGCTTTGTTTGTCACGTTGTCGTATGCCTTTCACGGTATACCATTGACGTCAAACTCTGGCAGCACAGGACCTATTGCAAGAACGTTGTCGTTGATAATATCACTTCCGACGTGTTAAATGTAAACCAGCGTAGAAAAAAACCAGTTGAAACCAGTTGGATTTTAGGAACTGGATTCAGCTGTACCAGTTGGCAACTGCATATTTGTACTAGTATACCAGCTGGTCAAAAATTCAGTTTACAACCCAGATGATAACCAGATGGAAACTTGCTCATCTGTTTTTTTTTTCTTTTTTTCAATTTCTAGAGTGTCTCTAAAATATTCCATAATTATGAGCATGAGTGTATAATATACCACTTCTGTCTTGTTTTGTAATGTAAGCCCCTACATGGCAATGCAAATCGCATGCATTGAAGTAGCAAGTCCCAGTACTGTTATCTTGTTTTTACGTCTATAAAAGGTTTGCATACACGTCGCATACAGTATGTTTTAGTCAGATAATATAACATAATACCGCTTGTTGTCACGTATTGTCGTATGCCTTTCACGTATACCATTGACGTCAAACTCTGGAGCAAGGACCTTGCAAGAACGTGTCGTGTGAATAATATCACTTCCGGTGTAAAATGAAAACTCAGGAGAAAAACCAGTTGAAACCAGTTGGATTTTTAGGAACTGGATTCAGCTGTACAGTTGGCAACTGATATTTTGTACTATATACCAGCTGGTCAAAATTCAGGTTTACACACCAGATGATAACCAGATGGAAACTTGCTCATCTGTTTTTTTTTCTTTTTTTCAATTTCTAGAGTGGTCTCTAAAATATTCCATTAATTATGAGCATGGTGATAAATACCACTTCTGTCTGTTGTAATGTAAGCCGCTACATGGCAATTGCAAATCCGATGCATATGAAGTAGCAAGTCCAGTACTGTTATATGTTTTTAGACTCTATAAAAAGGTTGCATACACGTCGCATACAGTATGTTTTAGTCAGATACATATAACAAATACCGGTTTGTTGTACGTACTGTCGTTGCCTTTCACGGCTATACATTGACGTCAAACTTCGAGAGCAAGGGACCCGCTTGCAAGAACGTGTCGGTCGTGAAATAATATCACTTCCGTGCTAAAATGAAAAACTTCAGGCTAGAAAGAACCAGTTGAAACCAGTTGATTTTTAGGAACTGGAATTCAGGCGTTACCAGTTGCAAACTGATATTTTGTGACTTAGTATACCAGCTGGTCAAAATTAGGTTTACAAACCCAGTGATAACCAGATGGAACTTGCTCATCCTATTTTTTTTTTCTTGGTAGAATTGCCCATAAATGCAACTCGGTCTCAATATGCCTTGTGCCATTTTTAAACCAGTTGCACGTTAGCTGGAATCAGTAGTACCAGTTCAGTTGATTTACGCAATAAGCATAGCTCTAATCAGTATCATAGAATTAAATTCAGTTGTGACCAGTTGCAACTGGTATTGTACTGGTAATAGTTGCGCAACTGGTTGAAATTCCCAGTTTTCACCTGGTTGAAAAACCACTGTTGTAAAATCGCTCACTGATTTTTAATTGTACAGTTGATTCAATATGCAAATTCTACATTGAAAACCAAGCTTCACTTCACTGCGATCAACTGTTACATTTGGCTTGAACTGGCGTAACTGTTCTTTTTCTTGGTAAGGACAAGTAAAACAGGTTGTGGTTCACTGGCGTACAATAAACCTGGCAACGACATCATTTTTTAAAACGCATAATGGCGTTCTTGTTCCCCTCTATCCTGTTCCTGTTCCTAAGTTTGAGTTCCTCCATCTGTTCTGTCTCATTCTTCCTGGGCGTCCGGGTGGGTTTAGGCGGGCTCGGCAGAGATGGCGAAGGCTAGTACTAGTGGTGATCCGTGCCAGCCGACGGGGAAGAACGCAGAGTCCCTCCTCTGCATGCAGAAGGCATTGTCATTGGATCGTTTCATATTCATCTCGACACACCAACCCGTCGGAACAGACACCGGCATGAAACCACGGCCCTCCGCACGACTCTCCTTTAATCTACAAATCAAAATCAAATCAATTCAAATCAAATCAAATCAAACATTATTTCGAATATAAAATCATAGTAAAATGTTTTTGCATTACAATGAGTATAAGGATTTTGCCCCAAAGCATAACGCTTGGTGTAGGCAATCCTTGAAATATATCAAACAAACACCTTATGTAAAATATTATTATACCAAAATAAACAAATTAAAATTAAACAAAACGAAACAAAACATCACAGAACGACTAAGATCTAAGATCCTGACATTAAGTCACGTAGATAAACATACGATACGAAAAACGTAATAACTATTGATAATTAACTATAATAATAAATTTTATAGAATATTTAATTTAAAGTACAAAAGATACACAATTATAACCTTTACAGAAGATAATAGGAAGTATGTCCAATCAATATTATTATTATAACTGCAATTCATATATTCTTGTTCATTGATTGGTTAAAGTATGTGAAAATGATGAAATATAAAACACACTACCGTGCGAGTCTGTGAGAAAGTACTATTTACGAATCCGCTAAATAGTACTTCCAAGCTGCACTTCGAATCCGTAAATAGTACTTCCAAGCTGTACTTCGAATCCGTAAATAGTACTTCAAAAGCTACTACGAATCCGTAAATAGTGCTTCCAAGCTGTACTAACGAATCGTAAATAGTACTCCAAGCTGTACTTCTAATCCGTAACAGCTACTTCCAAGCTGTACTTCGAATCCGTAAATAGTACTCCAAGCTGTACTTCGAATCCAAATAGTACTTCCAAGCTGTACTTCTAATCCGTAAATAGTACTTCCAAGCTGTACTTCGAATCCGTAATAGTCACTTCAAGCCTGCCACTGCGACATCGCGTAAATAGTACTTCCAAGCTGTACTTCGAATCCGTAAACAGTACTTCCAAGCTGTACTTCGAATCCGTAAATAGTACTTCCAAGCTGTACTTCGAATCCGTAAATAGTACTTCCAAGCTGTACTTCGAATCCGTAAATAGTACCTCCAAGCTGTACTTCGAATCCGTAAATAGTACTTCCAAGCTGTACTTCGAATCCGTAAATAGTACTTCCAAGGTGTACTTCGAATCCGTAAATAGTACTTCCAAGCTGTACTACGAATCCGTAAATAGTACTTCCAAGCTGTACTACGAATCCGTAAATAGTACTTCCAAGCTGTACTTCTAATCCGTAAATAGTACTTCCAAGCTGTACTACGAATCCGTAAATAGTACTTCCAAGCTGTACTTCTAATCCGTAAATAGTACTTCCAAGCTGTACTTCTAATCCGTAAATAGTACTTCAAAGTACATACATTGTGAATAGCGACATGTCACTTGTGTTGGGACCTACAACGTTAACGCCGAGTTAACATTAACGTTAACGTGAAAGTTTAAATGCATTCATTTATTGACGTCTTTTAAGCAATCAATAAACAATGAATATATGCATGTACATGTAGTTTATAAAACAATATGCACGGCCTTCATTCGAGGCTCTAGTTTAAAAGTATGGTCCCTCGGTGACTGCAGTAGTACTATTTTCCTTAGTACTATTACAATCACCTCGGGCCCATAGTTTTAACTAGAGCCTCTCATGACCGTACATATTTGTATACAATTCCATCCTTGGGTTTCAAACGAAAACATGTGAATTTAATTGAACTGGACAAGAATATAGCTTGAGACAAACCCTTTTTGGTCGTGATGCCTGAAACAGGGTCTTAACATTCGGAGACAGGTCTCTATAAATACGCCTCGTGCTCAGAGGCGTCGATCCGTGGGGGGGGGGGGCAGGGGGCGATCGCCCCCATGAAAATATTGGGGGGCAAACATATCGATTTGCCCCCCTCCCCCCAATAATTTTGACAACTTCAAAATTGTATAATATGCAATATAAGGAAAAGCATTACAAAACAATATAAAACCATTAAACTTAGCATAAAAATATCATCAAATCTACAAAATTGTCAATTTTTGGGCAATTTGGCGCGCGGAGCGCGCCGAAAAAATTGACCCTTTTTTCCACTTTGCACCCCCCATCCGAAAAATGGATCGACGCCCCTGCTCCTGATACCTCGTCTGGTTTCCAGACTTTTACCAAAAACGACCCAATTTCCATTTATTTTTACTTTATATAAAATTTTACAAACAAAACAGATAAATAGTGTGACCAAACTAAGAGTGTTGATATCAGATATGAAGTTTTGGAGGTATTAGACATGTTCCGGCTTCCAGTTAAGTATGAATGATATCGCCCGGTGTTAGTCAAACAATAGGATGGCAGTCCAAAGAATCGCATTTGGTGAAATTTGAATGAACTGTTGATTATAAACTGGGTTATTTCAAAGTTTGGTATTGAAATCTGATGTTGGTGTCAAAAAAAAAAAAAAAATCGGTATTAAACTCCCATGTGGAAATATAAAAAAGAAAGCCTCTCTTTCAGTTTCATTTCTCGTAGACAATATTGATTGGATGATACCTTAAAAAAAAAAAGAATTTTTGAAAGGGTAGTGACGAAAAATGTGTGGTTGTTTTTTTTACTCAAAATATCCCAGGTTCAAAAATATTCCCGGTTACGCCAATCGCCGAAAACTCGCTCAACGAGGGGGGGGGGGGGGATAATGACAAACATTTGTTTTTTACTCCAAATCACAAGTTCAAAATTTGCGGTCACGTCACCGCCGAAAGTTGCTAAGCGACACCACTTTTTTTTGCTCCTTTCATAATTTCATAAGCCAGCACCCCCCCCCCCCCCAGCTACGCCCCTGCTCGGCCTGCCTTGGCCAGCTAGCCGAAGGTCACGCCGAGTTCATGCAGCTGACCATACATACTCGGCCACTGACCGCAGTGTTTAGCTGGTGATGCGAACGCCTATCTGAACAGACGGAAACAATATTCTGGTGGCATATCACTTTTAGTTTTTTCTCATAAAACAATACGTTCATGCCCCCTACCCCCCCCCGGGGGGCAGTGCCATTACAACGTGTACACCATACGTGTGAAAAAACGCGTAAAAAGGGTTGTTTTTCACGGTCGGACGATGTACTCGCGTACACCGAAAAGGGTATCAATATCGCCAAAATCGGGAAAAAAGGGTATACTTTTAACAGAAGGTTTACTTGTAAAGGGTATCTTTTCAAACTTGATTACTTGTTTAGGGTATTCTTTTCAAACTTGAATACTTGTTTAGGGTATTCTGAGATCGACTTTCAATACTTGTTTAGGGTCCATTTTGAAAGTCCATACACGTGCATGGTGTACAACTTGTAATGACACTGGCCCCCCTGGGCGTTCAGGACATAACATGGATCTTGAACTTTCATTCGGAGGTACTTAACTACCATTTGGTAATGATATGAAGGGAAGAGGTGGTCTTGCAAATCCTGAACCCAATCTTCAATGTCAAAGGTCAATCATAGCTACTCACCTTTGAACACGTGTCACAGCATCCACACATATCCGGAACGATCTGGGCCTCTGGCGAACACCGGAGATTCTGGTTACAGTACCGTTCGGAATACGACCGGGGATCCTCTGGCGTCGGCTCGTACCACCAACAGGGACAACTTAATGCTGCACTCCTGGAAATGAATGGATGGATGAATCAATCTGTCTATCAACCAACCAACCAATCAATCAATCAATCAATCAATCAATCAATCAATCAATCAATTAATCAAATAATCGATCAATTGATCAGTCAACCAGTCAATCAATCAATCAATCTATCAATCAATTGATCAGTCAATCAATCAATCAATCAATCAATCAATCAATCAAGCAAGCAAGCAATCAATCAATCAACCAGCCAATCAATTAGTCAATCAATCAATCAATCAATCAATCCATCAATCAATCAATTATTCAATCAATTATTCAATCAATCTAACAATCAATCAGTTTGTCAGTTAATCAATCAATTAATCAATCAATTAGTTCAATCAATCAATCAAACAATCGATCAATCAATCCATCAATTATTCAATCAATCTACCAATCAATCAGTTTGTCAGTTAATCAATCAATCAATCGATTAGTTCAATCAATCAATAAATCACTCACTCACTCACTCAATCAATCAATCAATTATTAAATGTTAATGAATCAATCAATCAATCATCCAATCAACCAACCAATCAATCAATCAATCAACCAACCAACCAATCAATCAACCAGTCAGTCAATCAATCAATCAATCAATCTATCAATCAATTGATCAGTCAGTCAATCAATCAATCCATCAATCAATCAATCAACCAGCCCATCAATCAGTCAATCAATCAATCAATCAATCAGTCATTCCATCAATCAATCAATTATTCAATCAATCTACCAATCAATCAGTTTGTCAGTTAATCAATCAATTAGTTCAATCAATCAATCAACCAATCAATAAATTCAATCAATCAATCAATCAACGAATTTCGTGATTTAAGTGTTTTCCTATAGCCATGCATAAAAAAATTGCACTTTTGGGGTGAAATTACAGTATTTCAACACTCTAATTGAAATAATTACTCAGCAGTCAATTCTATTGCAGGGCACGTCCACGTTTAGTACAGTTTAAAGGAGAAGATAGCATCCCATAATTATCATACAAGGGCATTCCCGCGTTTCACGCTGCGCCACCAACGTTTAACCCGAAAACGCTATAGATTTCCAACTTCCAGTTCGACATGCATGGTAGATATCGGGTAATGGTGTCGATCAGTTGAAAAAATTCCTAACACAACGGGACATGACTAGGAGGAATTAGTTGGCAGCAAAAGCCGAAGGAAAATATGGATCACTGAACCAAGAAGACTCGGAATAAAAGAAACGTCACACGTGGAGAATCAGTTCGGGTTGTCTACTTTTACCCAAGATGCAATGCGCCAAATAGCCCTGTTCCGGTGTTCAGTATTATGATGGCGCTATATACATACAACCTGTAATGCCAAATGTGAGAACTGCTTGCACATGATGTGGATAACACAAGTTTGAATGAAAAAGAAAATACGAACGTACCCTATACGGGAAATAACTTTCAGAATAAATTATCTTTAAAAGAACGTGTAGGGACTGTATTAAGGTTACATTGCCACGGTGCACATAGTGCGTCTGTTCGGAGTCTGAAGCTTAGACTAGTATACAAAGCTGAAGGGCGCACACCTGTATTACATCCCTTTCAATGCCTATAGCGGGAAGTGGTACGGGTACTGATAACCCCCCCCCAAAAAAAAAAAAAATAATAATAATAATAATAATAAATAAAAAAATAAAAAATAAAAATAATACAAAAATTTTTTTAAAAATCGTGTAAATTCAGGAAATTTTTTATTTGTCATGTTTTGTGGCGATATATAGATTTCAACACTTGAAAAGGTTGGGGAATTTGGGTGTTTTCCCCAGTATTTTTAATGAAGTTTTATTGATATCTGTGAAAGCTTGCTATTTTAGCATTCAGCACAGGATCTGATGTTAGTCTTATATCAAGGCTCTTAACTTTTTTCGAGCAAAAAAACATCGTAAATAATGTTTTCTCTTTTTAGATGAAAGCACATGAAATTTCCTTTCATATCCTGCGATTTTTTTTTTTTTAAACTTCTACGATTCGGTTAATAATTGAGAATGTTTTGAAGTTGGTATGTTTAACATAGGTTTCTACGGGCTATTGTAATACAGGTGTGGCCCCTGAACGCAGAGTCACGCACGTTCTGGGTGACTGATGATCTGCCGTTAAGTGATAAAGGGAAAGCGCAAAAAGTACTGTGACGTCATAGTCTTACCTCTCAACAAAGCAGGCAGTTGCCAGGGCAACAAACAAGATCATCTTTGACGTCATCTTGTCTTGAGTTAGTCTAGAAGTAAAATGATACATGACAGGTGATCAATGTGGATGGGATCGGAATTTTGCTATCGATTATAATTATCACTTACACATAGCGATTGAACTTAAAGATTGGGTTATTCATTTGCATGTCAAAAAACATCTAAATGAATGAAATCAGCTGAAATCATATCCAATGTGAAGATTGATATAAATAAACACCTCTCAATAGAGACTTGAGCATAATTGAAACTCACGGAAGAACGACATTCTGGTAACATGTCTTTATTAGTTTTTCTTATAAAACAACAAATTCATGACGTATGGATCTCAAACTTTCAACTAACTATTTGTAAGTACTAAACTACCATTTGGTATTGATAATGAACTTAATGCAGGGAAGTAATGGACTTGCAAATCCCTGGAACAATGTTTAAAGCCGAAGTTTAGTTTTGGGGATTTTTTTTTAATTAGAAAGCTTTATGCCTAAAGGTCATATCACACCAATAACAGATTCTTAATATATTTCGTAAAAAAAAAATTAAAAAAAATAATTGAAAAATCTCGGGAGAGGGGGGGGGGGACCTCCAAGATTACGGGGTACCCTCAAAATTTTCGACTATATTTTACATAATAGCATGTTATGCAGAGCCCGCTGGTAGAGCAGTCTTTGTGACTGAAGTGGCTACCCTGCAGACGTTATTATTATTATTATTATTATTATTATTATTATTATTATTATTATTATTAATTATTATTATTATCCAAGGGGTTAATAAGGCTATAAGGTTATTCGAGTTATACCTCATCACAAAGAGCAGAGTCACCAAATCACTAAATATTTCTTAAAAATAATAATCTTATATTTCAAACAATTTTCCAGAACACTTCCTGCGCCCTGCGTAGCCCACTTCTAAAAAAAATTACGCCAGATCATCTTTATTTATATTCTTCATGTGACATCATCGTCCCGTAACACTTGAACTAAACAATATACAAAGCTATGTGTCTTAACTTTGTTCTTCATGTGACATCATCGTCCTGTAACACTTGAACTAAACAATATACAGAGCTATGTGCCTTAACTTTGTTCTTCATGTGACATCATCGTCCCGTAACCCTTGAACTAAACAATATACAGAGCTATGTGCCTTAACTTTGCTATTACTACGTACACCTACCCACAACAACGTGCATGTAGTTCTTTCTGACATGTGTATTATGATTCAAAGACTGTCAGAGTTAAATGTGATGCATGTTGTATACTGGTATACATAATGGGCCGTATGCATAAAACATAGTAATTACTTTTTCTAGCCTTTTGCTTGAATCCATATGCATAAAAATTATTAGGAATTGCTTGCAAGCACAGATTATTGCTTGCCTGCAAAAACATTTTGAAACAAAGGTTGTTCTTGACAACCTGATAGTTTGCCCGAAGTTTGCAGGTTTGTCTGGTATGACAAAAACAAGAATATGCAAATTAATTCCAACCATCATACACTCCAGAAATATCAATAGAATCATTCCTCGATGGTCATATAAAGAGCATCCATAAATTTGTATAGGCCTACATTAGTGAAGTTATCTTTTGTAACTCCCATGTCAGGAAATGCTTCTCCTTTCACGCGTAATATTTGAATACATTATACGATACCCGCCTTTGTGCTCCCATGAAAGTTATGGACCGTATATATCAAAACACACTTGCTTAAACGTTTTAGGCAAAGATGGATTTCAGGCTATTGCTATTTTTCGTATGCATAACATTTTGCTTGTGTTAAACCGTTTTCTTGCAATTTTCCACAACCATACAATAGCAACGTCACGGCGGTGAGAACAACAACAAAGGCCGGATCCGCACGAGTCGAATACGTATGGGAAGAAAAAACCGGACCCGCCATGTTTAAGGATTTTTGGCGAAAAAGTCACCTATTAGAGCGGCACATACCCGTTTACCTTAGTAGGCGAGTACCCCCCCCCCCCGGGGGAAGAAGCCTCCTATCTTCACAATTCGCGGTCAACGTAGATCGATAAATACACTTTGAAAGACGCAACGTACCTCCAAGATTGATTTAAATCTTTAACCCCCTTCCTGAAATATTTTCTCCCAATTTTTTTCTTGATACAGCAGAAAAAAGTATTTCTTGATTTATTCTCCTTTTGTGCAGCTTTGGTTTGGTCTAAATACGAGCATGCACATGTTTTAAACTCGAATGTCATAATTAAGCAAAAGCGCTCAAGCTGGTATTGAGGAGCTTGAAAAAACCCAAGGAAATTCTTGTCAGAACAAGGAAAAGGTTCTTTTTATGCATACGTTTTTAAGTAATTTCTTTCACCTGTTGCATGAGCTTCATTACGCTTGACAACCAATTGCTGGTGCTTGAAGCACTTCCTTACAAGTAATTACTACTTTTTATGCATGCGGCCAGCCGGACGCCCATAAGATCATAGTATGTGAAAGCATATACTTCTATCTACTGTTTAGCTAAAGGGCTACAAGATGATGATAGTAGAATATCAATAAATGAATTAATAGAAATGTTTAAGGAAATTGTTTTAAAATATGTGCTGCATATTTTCATGAATATTTATTGATAGGTGATGTCATAGGCGTACGCAGGGGGGGGGGGGGATGTTTGTTTGTTCAAACACCCCCTTTGGCCAAAGGGGTGTTTTGGGTGTTAAACACCCCCTTTAGCAAAAGGGAGGTGTCCGAAAATTTTGAATTTTTTGTCACCGCGCCTACACAAC
>JZLH01S0062782.1:11361-21773 GCA_001188425.1 Eucidaris tribuloides | reverse complement strand
ACACGAAAAGGTAAAATACACAAATGTGCCACTTTTACTACAGCCAATATAGCATCAGGCCCTCTTCCCGTAAAAGTGACACAATTGTGATTCCCCCGTTTTGTATTTTACAAGATATCTCGAGATCAAAACAATCAAAATTGAACAAAACAAACAACATCATAAAGCTAAGACTTTGCCCTTGACGTTGACGTAAACATATGTCACAGCAATATTTTCTAACTGTCAAAGAGGGAACTTTTCTCTTGAACAATTTTTTGAGACGAGTTGCAGCATGTCTTAAAAAATTCTGCAAGTAAAAAGCGCCCTCTTCGGCAATTAGACAATACACTGGTGACATGATGCTTACATTAACGTCAAGAGCAAAGTCATAGCTTTCAAATGCCATTTGTTTTGTTCAATTTGCTTGTTTTAATCTCGATATATAATGTAAACAACAGAAGGATGGAATCACAATTGTGTCAATTTTACAAGGGATTTTAGTAAAAGTGGCACAATTGCAATTTTACCCTTTCGTATTTAGATTAACATATCTCTAGATTAAGACAAGCAAATTGAACCAAACTAACGGTATTTGAAAGCTAAGACTATGCTCTTGACGATGATGTTAACATTATGTCACAACAGTATTTTCTAATTGCCAAAGAGGGCGGTTTTCACTTGCACAATTTTTCTTGAGACACACTGTATATTGGTACATGTCTCAACTCATTTGGTTGTTGAGGCATTTCCACTTCTCCCAATCATGTCACTGTCCTTTAATTGGTGGGGCAGAGGATGGTATTCATTTGAAACATTGAGAGCTAATGGAACAATCTTAAGTAAGGGTCCCATAGACAGATAATTGAAAGGGTCCTGTAGACCAATTTTGCAAAAGGGTCCAATAGATCAATTACCGGAAGGATCCGATAGACTGATTGTCTAAGGACCCTTTTTGTTAACTGGTCTAGTGGACCCATTTTGACAATCAGTCTATTGGACCCTTGGTTTATCAGACCCCTGATTTATCAGATCCTTGGTTTATCGGACCCAGTCTATCGGACCTACAGTGTATCGGACCCCCAGGCTATCACACGGTAGCCCCCAACATACCTTCTTATCCTTCTCAGATCCATCAGTCAGCATGATTCCTTTAGTTTGCATGTGACGATACAAGAGACGCTGGAGGGCTGACATATCACACTTGATCACATACTCAACCTGGAAATGGAAAACGGAAATATATCAAATTATATTCCACATAATAGGAATCTGGCTGTAGGATTGATCTAGAGTTAATCATGCGAGAAAGTGTAGTTTTGCCCTTCAATCCACCCAAGATTTCTTGGCAAAATGCGCCTATCAGTCACTCGGCACAGCCGGTGGCACATATATTTTGTGATGCATGGGCATCGAACGTGCCTGGTGGTGCACAACAAGGAGTGGGCTGATATATTCCATACTCGGAGCCAAATGTCTTTTTCTTAGAGAAATATACACCTTTTTCTTTCAGTTAAATAGTTTCAAATTTGGAATATAGAGCAACTAATCACCTTTTGGTTTCATGTGACAAGATATACTATCACTTTCTCAGAGATCTGAATGTATACGCTATCCTTCTGAAGTGACTACATCCAGATTGCCTTGGAAGTGATAGTTCATCCCATCACCTTTACCAATGGTAATCACTTGTATACTAGTATGTCTGTCCCACAAATCAAGGTACTACATACAGTCCTGCAGTTTAACGATCACTGGTTTACCAAAGATCATGTGATCATGTGACCAGACACAAATATCATTATGCTGCCTACAAGAGTATTAAGCAGAGCAAAAGTAAAACTGGATCAATTTGCATACATGCAGCATTTTAAATGTGTATTATATTTTATATCTTTCATTTGCTTTAAGTGAATAAGAGACCTTGTTAAAGGTATTATGCTCTATATGATTATGATAATATATAAATATATATTGAATCAAGGATAACCCACCTTCTCTGGGAGCTGCGACTCCACCTCTTTCTTGAGACGACGGAGGAGGAATGGTCGCAGAACTTTGTGCAGACGCCGAATGATCAAAATGGTCTCTTCTTCATTCAGTTCAACCTGAGGATTTTCAGAGATCAATATTAACTTGAATGATTTACGGGTGTAAACAGGATATGCCACGTTAAACACATGGACAAAGTTTATGAATACTTCCATTCCACAAAAATTAAAATAAGAGGTATGTGCACTGAAAACCAAACGTTCACTTCAACAACAACACACTAATAGGAATATACATTCTCACAAATTAAAAGTAATATAACTTCTTAGCTAACTAGTGATCCAGATAAAGCTCACGAAAATCTAGATATCCATTAACAGATTTTATATGGTAACATTTCCTTGTAATTACTTTTTTTATTGATTTAATATACTTACTTACTTAATTATGTACCTTCTAAAAAGGTTTACTTTCTTATTTAAAGACTGTGTCTATGATTTGCGCATCCCCGAAATCAATTTATTGTCGATCAAATCAGCTAAAATAATTTATAATGTAAAATTTTACATAAATATTCATACCTTTCACAAAAGCTCTGGGGCTAACAGCCATGTTGCGGTTGTGAAAACTAGCGCTTATAAAATTCGAACAGAATACATCACGTAACATGGCGAACTAAATTTTACTTTTATCAGCTGTTAAACTAGTCTGCCTGACAAACCTGATCCATATATCATCTAGTAAAACTCAATACTTTCTAATCAAGCTAATCATGTCTAATCAAATTTCAAGGATTTGCAGGTACCAACTTCGTAATATTGGGTTCATTAGAAAATATTTAACTAAATCAGCTACAGAGAAATTGGTTCACAGTCTGATTTCCTCTCGACTTGATTTTGGTAATGCTATGTTATTTAATCTACCGCAAACCCAGCTGTCTAGACTTCAAAAGCTCCAAAATGCTGAAGCACGCATTGTTACACTATCTAAAAAACACACTCATATCACCCCCACTCTGAAATCACTTCACTGGTTGCAAGTTAATGATCGCATCATTTTCAAAATTTTACTTCTCGTTTTCCATTGCATCAAGGGTTCTGCTCCTCATTATAATATAGGTCTAGTTAGTAATCAGATCTTTACGTTCATCCAACTCTGGTTCTCTAATTGTTCCAAAATCTACAAAAACATGGGGGGAACGAGCTTTCGCTCATGCTGGTCCTGCTCTATGGAATAGCCTACCTGCAGTTATCAGAAGTTGCAATACCCCAGAGTCATTCAAACGCAGTCTAAAAACTTACTTGTTTAATGCCTCCCATTGATTACTTCATTTTTCCAATTTTTCAACTCCCTCCCCCAAAATTCTATAGTATACCCTGCGCCTAGAGCACTCTGCAGAGTGGATTTGGTGCAATAAAAATCATATCTATTATTATTATTATTAAGCTTACAAGGTCAAAAACTCACACCATTGCAGTCAGACAATTATCATGCTAGCTCTGCTGGGGTAAGACTCTAGCAAATTCAAAAAACTAGTAGGTGAAAACTACATCCAGTGTCTGAAACCTAGACACCATTTCAAAATACAACTTCAGCAAACAGCCCAATTTCAAATAATTTATATTCCAAACTTTACAATGTATGAATCCCAAATCTTTAACACTGCCTTTTTATGTATCTATCTTTAGTTAGATCAAATCTGAGCAAAAACAATTTGGTGTGCAAATGAAACACACAGTTTTTAAATCATAAAAAATATCCATTTGTCATTGATGGTAAACCCCCACCCCCCCCCTCCACACCCCATCCCCCACTAAACTACTGCATACCTTTTCTCCAGTAGCGGCAAACGGGGCGTTGAACCACTGCTCGAATGTGTTGCACGACTTGAAGATACTTGGTAGCAAGAAGTTCATCAGGGCCCAAAGTTCAGGTAGTTTATTCTGAAATCACAGAACACAAAGAAACAGTCTGAACTTGATGGAAACACTACGGAAGTCTGTTGGAACATCAATTTCTCAGAAAACATTTGAAATTGATGAATACTGGAAATTATCTACTTATTTATTTATATGCTTATTTCTTTACTTACATATTTATTTATTCATTCGTTTGGGACACCAATTTCTAAGGAAACATTTAAAATTGATTAAATTTAATACTGTACATTATTTACTTATTTATTTATGTTCATTCATTACTTCATTTATTTATCTATATTGAAAATTACAATTCAAGTTATACACATTCAACTTGAAATAGAAATGTGGTGTGTCCACAGAACATGGATGCTCCTGCCTATCACGTTCAGTAAGCATTTCTTACTAGTTGTCCAGTCTGTATTTTAGTGTTATCTTAGTGTGCACAAAAACTTCTTAAAATCTGTCAAATATTTTTTGTGGAAAACAATTCGGGGGATGGACGGACCCAAGGACCGAAAGACGGGTGGACAAGGGCAACGCTTAATGCCCCCTCCAGACTTTGTCTGCGGGGGCAAAAAAACACAACATATGGTATGAATTAACTCTTTTTGGATAACATTCTACAGAACTAGGTGTTATTTTGGGGACAGATTTTCTGTGAAATCTTAAAATTTTGCACTTATTTACTACAATGTTAACACTTTAGAAAACAATCCTGTTATCAGGAGAAAACATAAACTGTAGCATCTACTGTAAGAGGATGGATGAGTGGAATGGCCACCTGTACCCACCTGGAGGGGCGTGCCTGTCAGCAGGAGTCTGTGCGGGGACAGGTAGTGGGTATTGAGGATCTGGGTCAGCTTGCAGTGGTGGTTCTTCATGCGATGACCCTCGTCCACGATCATGTGCTTCCAACGAACCTGGAATCAAAAGAAATCAATAGTTACACTAGGGATCAACACTTGTACTTGCCCACATGCCCTGGGTATGTTATTTTTTCTTCTGGGCAAGTAAAAATCATTAATTCTAAAATCAAGAGAGTATCAAAGACTTTTTTTTTTATTTCCGTTATACTTTGTATAAATTCCAATTAAGTAGAATCTGTGAAAACACTTTTGATATCACAATCACAACATTATTGAGATGATTTATGAGTAGTTTTCCAAATTAAATTTCATTGAAATCTGGACCCTGAGTCGAATTACAGATCAGAAACATATTAAATAATTAAACTGCCCCAGTCCGAACTCCAGCCAAATCCCTGTACCAGGCCCCACCCTTAGCCACAGCCTATCATTACCAAAGGGTTTAAGTACAGATGACTCTGCATAACTCGACGTCGCACAGGTCGATTTATCGCCTATGTCGAATATTTTTGACAGTCCCAATTTGCTCTGTGCTTTTTCAATGGGAAGTTTTTCTTGTAAGTCGATTTGTTAAATCAAATTTCGCCTATCTCAAACATATTTTCATGTCCCAAAAGGAGCAAACATGTGTTAAATCATTCGCCTAGGTGGCAGTGGCAATAACTGTCATTCTTGATGGTCTTAATGGGTTGATCTTTTGATCTCTGCCTGTCAGCATGACCGTAAAGATGTCATAAATTTCCCATTCCCTCTCTGTCTTTCTCATTTTTCCCCGTACATTTGTACAGTTTTGACAGCCTCCAATTCCCAATACATGTTTCCTTCATCTCTAACATACAATTGTATACGAAACTGTAACTCGAATATCTTCTAAGTCGACGTGATTTGTGTGGTCCCCAGTGATTTGACTTACACGGAGTTTACTGTACATACCTTGGAGAGAATGCTCTTGTCCTTCATAACATACTCGTACGTCGTCAGGAGAACGTTGAACTTGATAGAGCGAAGGCTCAACGCGATGGCCCGACGCACCTGGGGAGACCCCTTGTATGGTATCTTGATGATAGAGGGCGCCCACTTGTCAAACTCGATGTTCCAGTTGGATAGGGTTCTACAGCCATGCACAAATAATATTAAATTTCATTTTACAATTTCATTCTGCATTCTACAGCCATGCACAAACAAATGACTAATTTCATCTTACACTCTACTTTATTGCACATCTAAAATAAGTAAACCAAATTATCTTAAATACCAAAGGGGGTCCACAAACTCTACAAGCATGCTTTTTAATTTGCCTCCTTGTATTTCTAGTTTAATAACGACTTATGCATGTATTATTGATATAATGCAACTGAGAATTATACAACAAATTATTGAACAAGTTTCTTGTTAATTTCATTTTCATTAATTATTTTTGATTGTATTTTCACATGAGTTATTGCCTTGTTGGATATACGAAATAGATATATGAAATGAGTGAATGAAATGTAAAACACAGTATTTACTATTGCATTCCTGACCATAAGTGGGAAAATGCTTTGAGCAAAATACCATATCAACAAATTTTCCTAAACAAACTGATCAAGGGGCTCAATAATTGAGTACTACATAGACAACAGCATTTACAAAAGATTTTTATGGGGGGTTTGGAGATTTCAGGGCTACAGCTCTCACACATTGAGCATGACACTCACACATTTTGGCCCTTACTCATCCAATATTGTTTGTTCAGTATAATTTTATTGTTCTCATGCAATCGGACCCATCAGTTTATCATTAGCCTGTAGGAAAACTGATGCAATTTGATTGACAGAGGTTGGCAACTCTGGGGTTTGCCCAAAGAACATGAAACATGAACATGAGACTACGAAGACAAAACTTTACCTTTATGAACAAGAAAATTTTTCAAACATGAAAAACTACAGTAGCACGGCTCATTCTTTTTGACACGCCTATTGCTTTTCAAAATAGATCTGGAAAAATTTGTTGATTTCGGCAACTTACGAGAGAGGGACAATGATGAGGAATGGCCCGTGGACCTTCTTCTTCTCAATGAGGTGGCACAGAAGGGCAATGGTTTGGATGGTCTTGCCCAGTCCCATCTCGTCCGCCAGAATGCCGTTAAGATTGTTGTTGTACAGAGAGATGAGCCATTGAAGTCCTTTGATCTGCCACAAGAAAAGAGATTGGGTGAATTACAGGCAAAATAAAACAATGACCACGGTTTACAAAATCTACATAATACGTCATGTTATAACTTAACTCTCAACGTGCCGAAGTCGCAGATCTGCACCAAATAGTACTCATAAATTCCATAGAGGTTGAAATCCTCTGGTACCTTAAGAGTTGAGTGTCTCTGATAATGTCTAAAAATGAAGCTCTGGAAAAAAAATGAACTTCAAAATGATCATTCAGTGCTTTAAAAGAGTGAAAATCTATGAGTACCCACTTTTACCATGTCCAGTTCATCCAATAAATGGCTGTGTTATACTAAAGATCATACTCTCTAGTCATCTGGCATCAGGCTTGATGTTTATCCAGGCATAGCTTGCCAGTGACAGAATAACTTTCCGAGGATTTGTATTCTTTATTTGTCCATTCAAACACCAAACGTTGTCTCGCCTGTGTCTTGCGATCTCCGGAAGAAAGCATATTGTATAAAATGATTGTTCGAGTACAAGTATGAGTATTCTGAAAAGAGTACTGGGGTAGAACTCGAGTACTAGTACAGAGTATGAGTACCACAACACTGCTACTAACCTAGTATTCTTTGAGGGTTCCATTGACCACCATCTCCGGTAGTGAAGTAGTGGGACATTCGAGTACGAGTACAAGTATGAGTATTCTGAAAAGAGTACTGGAGTAGAACTCCAGTACTAGTACAGAGTATGAGTACCACAACACTGCTACTAACCTAGTATTCTTTGAGGGTTCCATTGACCAGCATCTCAAGTTGTGAAGTACTGGGACATACGAGTACAAGTACAAGTACAAGTACAAGTACAAGTACAAGTACTCTGAAAATGGTATTCGAGTAGTACTTGAGTAGAACTGGAATATTACTCGAGTACTAGTACAGAGTATGAGTACCACAACACTGCTACTGACCTGGTATTCTTTGAGAGTTCCATTGACCAGCATGTCGGGTTGTGAAGTGATCTCCTCCCGTATACCATGAGCCATGTTGTAGTAGCCCTGGCTGCCAGTCGCATCCCTGTACTCGTCATCGTTAACGGCCGACTCCCTGCCAGAGAAAGAAAGCCGAGCTAGTAAATGTCGTCCAACTGCATATTCTAGAGATTTACCAACAAGTTTGCATAATAGACTCTCAAAATATCAGAATGTTGTGCTTGGAATAATCACAAGTGACACAATACAATGAATGTCCGATATTTGTCTGGCAACAATTGCTCCAACGATTATTTAATGCACCAACCCTGACCTCAACCCTAACCCTAACCCTAACCCAAACACTAACCTTAACCCTATTCTGAACTGGAAACCCAATGGCATCCCTAACCCTAACTCGTCTTCTGTGATATTGTCATCAAAGCAACTGTCGCCAGAGCAAATGTCGGATCGCCAATACAATACCGCTATTGTAAATGACAGGCACAAATTGGTCATTCATGATATGACCCTTTTGTCACTTGCTCAGAACGTATCAGAATTTTGTGCCTGGAAGAAATACCAGTAATGAAATACAAAGATGCAAATGTAAATGACAGACACAAGTTGCTTGTTTGTAAGAAATTATCCTATTGTCACTAGCTTCCTCTTGCCAAAGTAAAGCAGAGAGGACTCAGAAAGAAACACAATTTTGTGCTTGTAATAAATACCGGGTAGAGGGTGTTCACCATGAGGTACAATAAACAGATTATAGGGGCTGTTCACAAAAATACCTGGTACACCAGATGGGCAGACAGAGGGTGTGGCGAAAGTTTGGCATGTGGTGCACTGCCATTCAGTAAATACTGGTAGCCAGTATGGATGTCTGGCATACATGCATTGTACAAATTTATGAAATAAGATATATTTTTCATAAGTTTTTGCTGTATCGGTCTTATTATCCCGGGAGGGATTTCAGAGAATTATCAAGGTCAAGTTAACTTGTGAGAAAGGTGACCCTTCACTGGATTTGATGATACACAGAAAGGGGACCACGCATGCAATAGCATGAGGACCTATTTTCAGTGTTGGTCCCGTCTTCAAATTCTCTATGCAGGGGTTTCTGAATTTCATGAAGGCAGGTCAGGGGTGCAGGTATAGTTAACCTTTCATTAGTTTGTGACTAGATCAAAAAAAAAAAAACTGAAGATACAGACTGTGCATCAACAAGAAAACTGGTGCTTACTGGATGATCTCCTTGGCCGACTTTGAAGTGATGTCATCAGCACTCTGGACAGTGGGTATTGGTTCCTCCTTCTCCTCCTGCTCAGGCTCTTCCTCCTCTTCCTCCTCCTCCTCTTCCTCCTGAATGGAAAGAAAAATTGAGCAGCAGTTCAGGCGAGTGTTCTGAAATTCATGAAATTCATGTGCGAGAGAGTGGAGCGACCAAACCCAAGGGAGCAAAGCGACTGGGGGCTAGTGGTAGGGTGTCTACCCCCCCAACCCCCCCCTCCCCATGAAATGGAGCTTTTTTGGTTTTAAATGTGAAATTGTGAGTTTGGAGCATAACCGAGTGGGTATTTTCATCTATTTCTATAGACATTATTCCTGTGTGTAACTTTAGTCCTTTTGTAATCAGCTTTACAGATGCTGCTAAAATACACATAGAATAGTAAAGGTAAATGGTTCCCTTTTTTCTAGACAAGCCCCCAAATTTTGTTATCATGCCTTCACAATCAAAAAGAATTGCACAAAATAATAAGATTTAAAAGGTTTCATAAAGAACTGCATTTGTTGAGTTTTAATGTTTGCTGGAAATTTCAGAAAGCTTCCCTCTTTTTGGAAAAATGCGGAAATCCAAAAATTTTTTGGAAATGTGGCATCTCTGATTCTTAACCCGTTGACTACGAGATTATGTAAATCCCCATAGACTTTGTACAGGACCCATCCGGTTCCCGTAAGCAACGGGTTAATTCTTGTAACATTGTATCTTATATTGAGGACTGCTTCCAATCGTCTCATTTCCCTTTAACTGACAACCAGAATATTGTACCATCATTGCAAAAGTTTAAGACCACAAGATTATTTTCCATTAAATCATGTAGAAAACAAAAACCCAAAACTATTGCTTCTTGAAGAGGTTGAAGGGCAAGTTGGGTTCAATGTCATTGCTCAAAGGGCACAAGATAGTGCTTATACAATATACACCAAGATAAGTCCCCTTGGAAGGCAGATTACATAGATTTTTGTGCAAGAACTTGAAGAATTTTCCACAGTAACTATAAGGCCTTGGCACTGTATGGTCGTCACATTTCTGCACAAGGTTCGTCAAGTTCTTACACAGAGTTCAAAGTAAATCTGCTTTTAAAAGTATTGATGCTGGTAGGAGTACTTTCCCTTGCCCTTTGAGCAATGAATAACAACTAATATGCACTTAACCTCTTCAAAAGGCAATAGTTTTAGTTTTTGTTTTGTACACGGTTAATGGGAAATGTTCTTGTGGTCTTATACTTTTACTAATGATGGAGAGAACTCTCCCTCA
>JZLH01S0062777.1:1456-13336 GCA_001188425.1 Eucidaris tribuloides | reverse complement strand
CCCTTGATGTTGATGTAAGCATTATGTCACAAGAGTATTTTTTAATTGCCAAAGAGAGCGGTTTTCACTTGCACAATTTTTTTTTAGACACACTGTACATTCAGGCGGAGAGAAGCTGGGGGCGCAATTTCATTGTTTGCCCCAGGCGCCATAATCCCTAGATACGCCACTGGTACTACAAAATTTCGCAACAAAACGTTGAAATAATGTTAAACGCGTATTATTGCAACGTGTGTATAAGGCTACACATGAACGAAAAATTAAGTGTAGAAATGTGTGGGGTTTCTTTCAAAAGTGTTTTGTGATAAGGGTTTCCCATGGTTTTGTACTCATGACAAGTTGATTAAACATTCTTACAAGTATATTTAACTTGAAACAACTTTTACACTTTCGTATTAATTCCCTCGATTGCAAAGTTACTATATTACATAACAATAATAACAATAATAACAATAAAAATAATAATAATAATAATAATGATAATAACGGTAATTAGCATTTATATAGCGTTTTTACACCTTGTTTCTAAGCGCTTCACCAACATAAACATGTGTAACAAGGCGATAGCCAAAATGTGTCTCGCCCAGTTTCGCGTACATAGTAACTTGCTCAGCAAACTTAAAGTGATAGGCTAACATTGTGGAGCTACAACTTAAAAAAAAAAGTTGTCAAACTTTGATATCGGAGCTACATAGTAGTGTACAAATTGAACAAATAAACACCCTAGAATACAAAAGTTTGGCAAGTTACGCTGCCAATAGCAAGGTATGCATGAATAAACAATTTCTACTCTGGTGTGTGATAAAATAGCCTAGATCTGCACACAGTAAGTCTATAGGAGGAAATGGCCGG
Organism: Eucidaris tribuloides; assembly: GCA_001188425.1. Lineage (NCBI taxonomy): Eukaryota > Metazoa > Echinodermata > Echinoidea > Cidaroida > Cidaridae > Eucidaris > Eucidaris tribuloides. The sequence continues at coordinate 12,484 of JZLH01S0062777.1, read as the reverse complement.
CAGGTGAATCCGGTCAATTTGAATGCTTGTAGATTTTCACTTTTTTAAGCACTAAATCATCATTTTGAAATACAATTTTTTTTCCAGGGCTTCATTTTTAGACCTTATAAAAGACACGTGGAAAATGGAGGATTAAAATGGTTAGACGGCACAGTGTGCCAGTACCTTAACGATTCCGTCTGCCTCCGTCTAAAATATTTACCTCAGACTGTGTCATACGATGGCAAGTGGAATACAATAGAATGGGACAGAACGGAAAAGCACCGTCTTTCAACGTCTAAATACGTTTGAAAAACGAATTAAAAAGTAAATAAACGTGTAATAAACGTACGCGTTCGTTTTTTCAGACGGAATCGTTAGACGGCACAGTGTGACTTAGCCTTTACACAACGTCCCGTCGTTTGTATCAAGATTATTTCACCCTGAAGTGTCAATTTGGTTTCACGAGCTTGAAGGAAAAATTAACAATTTCTAATCGTCATGTGGCCACTAACCTGTTGGACATTGTCGTCTATTACAATCTTCGTTTTCCATGTAGTCTTCATCGCAGCCGCTTGCCAGTTGTTGGTGACTATCCACGCACTCACGCCATCGGAATCTTGATCCATCACCGCAGGTGGTGCTGCATTCCGACCATTCATTCCACTCTGTCCATTCTGGTCCCCTGTTACCTTGACATTCATAACAAGCAAAGAATTTTTTGGTTGTTATTTTTTTCTTCACGAATGTGAATGTATTTTGTATAAGTGAATTATCAAGAAAAATTCACTGAAGAATAACTTTCTGAAGACCAAAAAAATGCATGGACAACAATCCAAAATCTTTTCAACTCCTGGGGAATTTTCAAGGGCATCTCCTATCTACCCTGGAACTGCTCTGTTATGTATTGCACTTTTCGTAGCGTGACTGGTAAATTTGTTGCGTTAACGTTATAATCACGAATAGATAGCACCACTGTCCAATTTTCACAGTGACGTTACGGCAAATCAATACACCCGACCGATTTACAACCATTACACAACGTCCCGTCGTTGTAGCAAGATCATTTCACCTTGAAGTGCCAATTTGTTTTCAAGAGCTTGAAGGAAAAATTAACAATTTCCAATCGTCATGTGGTCACTAACCTGTTGGACATTGTTGTATATTACAATCTTCGTTTCTCCTCTTGTCTCCATCGCAGCCGTTTGCCAGCTCTTGGTGACTATCCAGGCACTTACGCCATCGGGATCTTGATCCGTCACCGCAGGTGGCGCTGCAGGCTGACCATCCATCCCACTCTGACCATTCTGGTCCCCTGTTACCTTGACCTTCAGAAACAACCAAAGAAATTTTTGCTTCCTTTTTTCACGAATTTGAATGTACATATATTTTGCATAAATGAATTATCATGAAAAAAATTACTGAAGAATAACATTTTAAAGCTAAAAAATGCAGGGACAACAACCCAAAATCCTTTCCTCCTGGGAGAATTTTCAAGGGCATCTCCTATCTACCCTGGAACTGCTCTCTTATGCATTGCACGAGCCTTGTTTCGGATTAAAGAATGCAGCTAACAATCGTTTTTGTTCACAAGAATAGTCTACAAAACTTGGGATTCACACGTCTTTCTTGTTTACGAATATAAGCGGTGAATCATTTCGATATTAGCTTTTTACACAAGGTGTGTGAAACGGTAGTCTGGTTTAAGTGGTTTTCAGTTTGTGCACTCCACTGGTGTAAGTTTCTGGCCTAGTAAGCTTTGATCAGCCGATATTCAACGTATCACGTCTAGCGTCAGACTAATACAAACATCGTGCCAGCGTCTAATTCAAAAAGTGTCGTCCAACGCTTTTAAAATTTACTAAGCCAAAGTACCTGGAGGAAAGAACACAATGTCGTCACAGTGTGTTCTCACAGTGATCATAGTGTAACTCTGTAAAAATAGGCCAAATCCACAGAGTGGCTAGAAAAACACAGGGTCGTCACAGTGTGACCTCTAAGAGCACACAGTGATCTTAGTGTCACACTGTGAAAATGGGCCAAATTCACATAGTGCCACATTGTGTTCACACTCTTGTCACAATGTAAACACACTGTGGAAAACATTGTGCCTTTTCCGGTAGGGTAGTCTGACTGCAAGACGTAATATATGCAAATCAAGAATGAAACCTTTTACGTACACAAGGGCGGATCTAGAATAAATGAAAATATGGGGTTACCAAGTTGATTCGTAAGTAAAGTTTTCGGTGGGGGGGTTACGAAAATTAGTTTTATCATTTCATAACGCGATAGTACACTGTACAGACGGAAATGTTATTTCAACATTTAAAAGGGCCAAGGAGTGACCTTACTTTACAACACTTTCAAGATGTCATACCCAACCTTTTATCCAGTTGGATTCAACATTTATAGTGCCAGATTCAGCTGGTTAATGGCTGAATAGAATATTCAGAAAAGTGTGGTCACTCCTTGGCCCTTTTAAATGTTGAGATAGCATTTCAGTATTTAAATAGCATGAATCGTGTTGCAACCTACACAGAATGTTGAAGGAATCGTCCAAAAATAATGTTATTTGTGTCAACATTTTCAGCTTATTCCGGCTGATATTGTTACCTGAGGCTTGGCCTGATACGTCACCCCACCCACTTCTAAATCTTTGTCTCATTGGGTGATTTCAAGTTCGGTGATGAATTCTGGTTTTATAACACCGAACTTGAAATCAGGCCTGGTGTAGGGGTTGACCTCAAAAAAAATATCACGTACTTCCTGTAGTCCGTGTTGACGCTGGTGTTGAATATCGTCTGCTGAACCGAGTACCGTGGTTGGTGTTGATGATTTACGTGTAATGTTCCCATTCATCAACACCAAACCCTAGGAATTAGGGAATTCGTGACTTCTAGTTCAGTGTTGGTTTTGGTCTTGATCTTGTTACTGGTGAAGCTGACATTATGCGTGCGACGCAAACCACTTCCCCTCTTTCCCCTCTAAAAATTGACATAATTAGTCAAATTGATATTAAACTTCCATATGGAAATAGAGAAAAGTAACTAGTCTGTCAGATTCATACAATCAAGTAAACTATACTATGCAAGGATTCTCCTGTGAAAATCTTGCAGTCAAACGTTGACTCATTCTAAAATAACTTATGTCAAAATCCCTTGTGGTATTGTGTGGCTCCCTATGGATCTTATTTTTATCTGGCCTAGATAAAATTAAAATACTAGTATGTTTATGTTTGATTCTCCTTAAGTAAACAAATTAGAGGCAAATCCTTCCAGCTGGGAGATCCATTTCAGCTAGTGTACAGTTGGTATATATTTCAACTGATTTGGTTCTTGAGGCATTTTCAAGTGTTCCCAATCTTGTCACTAACCTTTAAAGACGCTTGCATAAATTATTTTGGGATTTTGCTAGTTTCACAAACCCTGCTGTCTTTGCAAGATCCTCGTTTAATAAATCTCCATTTCCCCTAATTTAAGCATACTGTTATCAGGTGGTCTGGGTTCCAGACACTGCGACACCCCCCCCCCCCCCAGCGGCAGTGCGGGTTCGAACAGCACCATGCAACTCAACGTCTGGAAGCCAGACTAGTTATCAGGTTGTTTACGGTAGATATTACCATAACATTGTAAATTGTATAATTGTTTTGATATATACTTTATACTTAAATTTATGAATATTTTGTTGCATATTATCATTGAACTATATTTGACATTATTTTGGTTAATTTTGATATGCATAAATAAATAAATTAAATCCGCCATTGGTCTCCGTTGCTACGCACACCTGACTACTAACCTGTTGCAGCACAGGCCTGTGTGTTGCAGTCTTCCAATTCCATGTATTCGCCGGGGCAATATTGTGCCGCCAAAATTGCTCTGCCTTCCCGACATTCGTGCCACCGGGTCCTGGTCCCGCCATTGCAGGAGACGCTGCACATCGTCCACGGGCTCCACTTGGACCAGTGTGGTCCCGTGGGTGTCTCAGTCGGGGCTTCGGAGAAAAAAGGAAATCATCAAAATATTGCGACAATTATATTACTTCCTGTTCTGTGGACAATGTTTAGTGCGATAATGGAATTCGCTCTTTGGGCGATTTGTAATGTTGAATGGTATAAAATTCTTCTTTTACTATATATTTTTATTCGTACACTACAACAAATATATGAAGGAATATTAATAAATTGTACAACATACATGTACATAAAAAAGTACCCAACAGCCTTTACAATATTAAATGATATTATTTTGAGCTTATTCCCATTCTTTCATCCACGCAGCGGTCACACTATTCTAAATGAACAAAATTAGTTTTTTTTGTTCTTTACAAATTAACGAGGAATTTATACATTTTTTGTTTGACTTTAATATCACGTGGTAAAGTACAAATTAAAGTGATTTTGATAAGACGTTTCAAATATTTTCAGTTCATCACTTCCTTGTTTTGAGTTATAAGAAAACAAACTAATCAAAAAATGTAATCTTATATTCTGGAGGTAGTTAGCTCCATATGATTCGTATGTACAAGAGGTACATCCAAAATTATGCAATGCCGTAAATTCTCCCTCCAAACCATTAATATTTGTCCCTTTACTTAAAGAAGAGAAAACAAACGGAGGGGAGGAGGAGGAGGAAGAGGAGGAGAAGGAGAAGAGGAAGAGGAAGAAGAAGATATCACGAAAGTAGCAATTGTAAATGAAATACAGTTTCTGAGTTGCCGACAAGCTCACATCTTAGTTGGATACCAAGATGGACTACAGTTGCTTAATGGAGAAGAAGAAGAAGAAGAAGAAGAAGAAGAAGAAGAAGAAGAAGAAGAAGAAGAAGAAGAAGGAGGAGGAGGAAAAGAAGAAGAAGAACAAGAAGAACAAGAAGAAGAAGAAGAACAAGGAGGAGAAGAACAAGAACAAGAACAAGAAGAACAAGAACAAGGAGGAGGAGAAGATGAAGAACAAGAAGAACAAGAGCAAAGAGGAGGAGAAGAAGAAGAACAAGAAGAAGAAGAAGAAAGAGAAGAAAAAAGAGAAGTAGAGGAGGAGGAAGAGAGTGAGATAAAGCAGATCATAGTGATGGTAGAAAGAAAAAGAAACTCTATTACCGGCACCATTACATGTGGGTTGCTCGCTGCACTGTTCATAATCGTAGCGATCGCCGCCCGCCGGACAACCTCCAATCACTTCCCCATATTGATTTCGACAATCCCGTTCACGACTTCTCCGCATCTTGCAGTTTCTGCATAAAGTCCAGTAACCCCACTCAGACCACTCGGGTATGTCGGGCGGGAGATCCATGAGATGCGGTGCTCTGCCTGTTAATGACAAAAAATGTGGACGATTTGTTAACCCATCCACGCACAAATCCCACATTTTGTGGTTTGTTATCATAACTCCTGAATTAGGAGTAGAAAAATAAAGGAAAATAGCTTAAAAGAGAGAGGAAAATTTTTCCTTCAATTTGAGCCTACACTTATCACAGTCCAATGTACGAGTCGATCGCAGGATTTTTCAAAAGAAAAATGATCAAGAAATCTTCAATTTGGCTACGCTTTTGGTAATTGAAAAACCACTATACCTCACGCAAATTGGCACTTTTTTTAATTTGTAATGCATAACACCTCTTTTGGAAGTGCTATTCAAAGGAATTAAAAAATATATGTTGCCAATTTGAACGATGAAATAGGAATATAATCCTTCCCAAAATAAACCCTGTGCGTGGATGGGTTAATAATTAGTCAGAAATTTGGGGGAGCATACATGTCATTCACATTGCACTGATATGTAGATAATATAATTCATTAACTTAACTGTTAAATTGTGCGGAGCACCTCGGTGAGTCCAGGATTTTTTGAGGGGAGGGAGTGGGCCGCATTTTCAGGGTTGGCCGGTAAATACCGGATGGTAAATAAAATACCGGTACTTACCGGTAAATACCGCCCTGCTATTTTTGACAAAAACGGGAAATATCGGAAAATACTGGGAAATACTAAAAAACAGTTATTTTTTGAAGGATATTAATATTTTTTAAGAAATTGTTGTGCATTAAGTGTAATTGAACACAAAATACAACAAAAAACTAACTCACCTGATGGTGGGGAACTATAGGGACTCATTCTGATTGGTGGGACAAATTTTCTTCATGGACAAATCAATGCTAAAAGTAGGAAAATCTAAAAATCAACTGCTTTTAATATGGAAACCTTTTTTCAATCATTTCAGTCTGCAATAGACAGTGAATTGCTCCATAAATCTAGAACACTTATAATAGCATACCCCATAGACAGTTGTTGATTTTTGTCCCTGTACATTCAGCAAGATGAGGGTTGCACCCCACAAAAAGCTACTATAACACTTGAATAGTGTTACTGTATGTTGTGCAGTATGTGAAATAACACTAAATTAAGCTTTTATCATGTATGCAAATTGAAAAGAAGTTTCTAACAGTCTTTTCATCTGAAATTTATCAGTTCAATGTGGATTTTGTGTAAGAAGAGTCCAATTAAAGTGCATGCATTAATGACCTTTTAGAACCTTATAGAACTTCAAGAGTACACTGTTAAGAATTGCCCAGTATTTCCCAGGTATTTCCCAGGATTTCCCAGGAATTCCCAGTATTTCCCGGTATTTCCCCGGTATTTCCCAGTATTTCCCGCCTGGGTGGGAAATACAGGTATTTCCCAGGAAATTGCCAACCCTGCGCATTTTACAAACATAATTTTTTTTTTTGGGGGGGGGGGACAAGTAAATTAAAAACAGCGTTCCTCTATGTTTATTTTCTGAAATTTGATTGCCCTGCCTCTCGGGGACCTCCACTGAAACAGAAAAAGTCATTGTTTTAAATTTGGAAAAAGAAAACACACTAAATTTTATAGTAACAATGTTATGTTATAAGACTTTTACGTTGATTTACATTACAGATGTTTCTATATCAATGGTACATAAATTCTTTACTTTATACAACAAAACTTTCCATTTTTATACGGAATCTAAAATTGCACAGATGTTGTATGTACTCTTACTAAAATGGGTTTTACCCATTAGTCATGTGACTTCTCTCGACCAATCATTTTGATTATGGTTTACGACAGGGTATATAGTGCTCAACTGTGGTGAAAATGAAAGGTAAAGAAAGGGGTCTTCTTCTTCAAGAATCATAAGTATCCACCAACGTCGGTGTTGTGTAATGGTAATAATAAGAACGGAGAATTTCAAGAATAGGATATTCTATTCTAAACACAACAAAACATAACTACCCCCTTTTTCAAACTATCATAACTTTATAACGAAATAAGTTTTAGCAAAATAATTTGGTAGGAGTATTTCTGCACTTATTGACTAACTTATTTGTGAAAACGTGATTGATCCGTCAAGCCATGCATGAGTGAGCATGCATTGAAGGCAAAAATGTCACTTTTCGAAAGTCACAAGGGTCATTTTGTGGAATTTGTGATGCAGGATTTTGACAAATTTGTTTTTGGAGAATAATTTGGCGCTATTTATGTTAATGATCTATAGTTTGACCCCCTTACACTTCCCCTGGCACTTTTCACATATTTTACGCTTCAATGAGCCCAATTTAAAAATTTCCATCTTTCTCAATTTTGAAATTGTAAAATCCATTAAGTTTATTGAAAAAATTGAAATCAGGTATTTTCCAGCAAAAATGCATCTTTACATACGAACATAAGAGGTTGTAACTATGTCATGGTTGAGTGAGCAAACTATATGAACAAAGCAAAAAAAATGTCATTATTTACCATTGTTTTGGCATAAGAGATGATGACTCCTGTGACGTTTGAAAAGTGACGTTTTTACCTTTAATGCATGCTCACTCATGCATGGCTTGATTTTTAATACAGATGTTAGTCAATAAGTGCAGAAATACTCCTGCCAAATTATTTTGCTAAAACTCATTTCGTTAACAAGTTTGAAAAAGGGGGTAGTTACTTTTTTTGTTGTGCATGTGTATAATAGATTATTTCTATTTTTCTTTTACCTGCGCCGTAACAGTTATTCGGACGACATATACGTATCTCCTTTTCGTCACCAGGGCAACCAATTGCCACATCATCGCCATACTTGCATGTTCGTGATCGATCCTGTTCGCCGCCGCCACACGATTTGTCGCAATAGGACCAAGGGGTCCAATATGTCCAGCTACCACTCGGCCGATCTAGAAATAAACAATTTGTAAAGTAACGGATAAAGTAAATGCAAGTCAGACATTTAAATCCACCCTCACCCCACTCCACCCCCACCTTCAACTTTCTCAGGTACCGAGCATGAATTTTACGAAAAATATCCCCTACTTCCAGGGCTGCCACTCAAAATTTTAATTTCCCCCTACGCCGCATGCGTATTTTTCCTTACGGACACCACTTTTCCCCTTCAAAAATGTAATTTTCTTCTATGCAAAGGTATGCTTTCCCCTACAAAGTAACCTTAGTAAATGCAATCGATTGATCACGATTTCTTCACCGGAGATGGACAGAACGGACGAATATAATTACGGAAATTTTTCGAAATTCTTCGGGGATTGAAGAATATTTCTGAAAATTGTCAAAACCCCCTACTTCCCCTACAAATCGTCAAAACCTACTTTTCCCCTATACGGAAGGTCATATTCCCCGTAGGTATATATCCCCTACAACCTGAGGTTGGCTAAAATCCCCTATGGTAGGGGGTTTTCCCTACGAGTTTCAGCCTTGCCATCTTCAGCATCAAAGCCACAAGCTAACACTGACCACAGTCAAAAAAAATTGAGCTACATAATCCTACATGTTCCAAGTGTCTTTGATAAGGTCAAAAGATGAAGTCCTGATTTTTTTTTATTTCATAACGATGATTTAGTGGATTCACCTGCCCATTTCCTCCCAAAGACTTACTGTGTGTAGATCTAGGCTATTTTTGACTCGGCCCGAGTACTAATTGTTTATTCATTCATATCTTGCCAGTAGCAGCATAAATTTCCAAACTTTTGTATTCTAGGGTGTTTATTTGTCCATTCAATTCAAACACTACTATGTAGCTCAGATATCAAAGTTTGACAATTTTTTTAATTTGAAGCTCCACAATGTTAGCCTGTGTCTCTTATTCCTTCGAGGTGAACGGGCCACCGAAAACGCCGCGGCCAACATTTACCCTACGAGAATGCGGACCACCTGGACTCATTGTCAAGAGTTAAGGCCCGCCCCCCCCCCCCACACACACACACACACTCGAGATTTATAAACGTCCAGCATGCGTGTTCATATCTTCTTGAGAAAGGGGATATTTGCCCCCCCCCCCCCCGGGGGAGGGGCACTGTCATAACAGCGTGTACACAAGGTGCGTGTGAAAAAAACGCGTAAAAATGATTGTTTTTCACGGTCTGGCGATGTACGCGCGTACAGTGAAAATTGTATCAAAATCGCCAAAATCAGGGGGAAAGGGTATGTTTTTAATTCAAGGTTGACTTGAAAAGTGTATTTTTTCAGACTTGAATACTTTTCACGGTATTTAACGAAGGTTGACTTTGAAAGGGTATCTTTTCAGACTTGAACACTTGTTTAGGGTACTTCTGAGATCGAAGGATGATTACTTTTTAGGGTCTATTTTGAAAGTCCATACACGCGCATGGTGTACACCTTGTAATGACCACGTGAACCCCCCCCCCCGCCCTTGGGATATTTGGGGGAGGTACACTGGTTTTTTTTTTCGATAAATCATTGCAAAGGGTATTTTAACCATGAGAATATGTGGTATTTTGCAGACATTTGTACTCGCCCTTGATGGTCAAATTAAACGGTCTTATCATTTTGATTACCGTCTTTACATTCGCGTGGGTTACATTCTCCTTCGTCTATGGAGAAATCGGTAAGGCAATCATAGGCGGGAGAATCCGTGGTTTTATCCATGCAAGTCCGAAATCGCATTTTCACTCCTTTACCGCAGGTGGTGCTACAACCAATCCATGGTTCCCACTCTGTCCAATATCTGGCGTGTGCTACAAACGTGAACGACAAAAATAAAAACAAACAAAAACAAAAACAAACGAGTAGGATTTATTGAGATCCATATTTCGTACGCAGTCGGGGCAGGCTGGGGGCAGTCGCTTGCCCCTCCCTCCTCCCCAACCGAAATTTTCAAATTGCACTTTTTTCTCTCTGATTTCAAATTTTGAAATAGTTTGATCCGTAAATGAGGATTTTGCCCCCCTCCCCCCCCCCGGGGGGGCGAAATTTTTTTTCCCACGAAGTTGACGAAATAAACCGCTGCAAAAACAAAACCGTACTGAGGGATTCGAACCCCGGGTCAAAACGTGCTATCAATACAGCGAGCTATCCAATGTAGCCACACAAAGCGACTCGACAGTTGACGTCTTATTTAGCAATATCATACCAACAGTTTCGAAAGTGCGAGACGTTAAAACCGTAGTTAAAGTACGCATGCGCCGTGCGAGAAAAACTCGTGGGAATAAAAATTTAGCCCCCCGGGGGGGTATAGGGTATTGATACTCGTTACAGTTGTAAAGGAATAATGTAGAACGCTAGTTTTAGTATTCTCTTTATTCGAAACAAAAAAGTGGAAATTCTTCCCTTTAAAGGGGTGATTTTTGTAAAGCGTTTAAGAAAAGACAACAATTCAGAATGAGTTATAAAAAGGTGATTTCTACTGCTTTGGGTGAGACCCAGAGGCGTCGATCCTGGGGGCAATCGCCCCACCAATGAAAATATTGGGGGGGGCAAACATATCGATTCCCCCCCCCCCAATAATTTTGACAACTTAAAAAATTCGTAATATGCAATGCAAATTTATGTTTTAAAAAGCATTGGAAAGCACTTTAAAACCGTTAAACATGGCATAAAAATACTTTGAAACATACCAAATTGTCAATTTTTCAAAATCCTGTATTACAATTTGTCGCACGGAGCGCGCCGAAAATTTTGGACTTTTTTTTCATTTGTGCCCCTCCCAATCCGAAACATGGATCGACGCCTCTGGTGAGACCGTATAATGGACCACTTCGATTGGATGGCAATTAATAATAATAACAAAGGACATTTATATTGCAC
>JZLH01S0062776.1:29688-42737 GCA_001188425.1 Eucidaris tribuloides | reverse complement strand
TTTTTTTTCTAATTGATCTATTAAGTCCTCGTGTCACTCAAAGATACAAGCAAATCACTCTGACATTAATATGTTGAAGACGGTTTGATTGTGCTTTAACACGCATTTTCTATCAGGCTTGATATCTCGTATCTACATGTAGTCTTCAACGAGATATAGCCAAAGCACGTAGAGTACAACAATAATGTACTCGTACGACGAAAAACACAAACATGTTTCTACATCATGAGGATGGCGACTCTGTAGACGTAAAATGTGCAGTTCCTTTTCCGATATCATCACAAATGTTGAAAAGAAATACTCCGATATTATCACCTCGTGTTATCATATCGATGTTCAAAGATATCATTTAACGCCCCAGTCTCTCCTTGTAATTAAGTTGGAGTAGCAACTAGTGTCACCCTCACCATCTCGTCGAACGTGTTACAGAGATTGTATTCAAAGTGAAAAACGTTGCTATGCAATAAAGTCACGAACCGGCGAGCAAACAAAATCAGGCTAAATTTATTACACACGATTTCTGGAGTTGCTGATAACATCAGTTTGCCAATATGATATCACATATCACATACATCACGTTTTTGTGAGTTTGAAAACAGGTCGGTGTTCGTTACCTCTGATGTATTTACGAAAGTGTCTCCGAATGTGTCTCATTCTTTCGTACAAAATGTTAAGATAATCCGTAGCGACTGAACAGCAAACAGGAAATATGCTGAGATTTATTCCCAAGTTTAGTTGAAGAATTGCCTCGATTCTCCAGTCCGGAGCTTGTTAAAACATATTGTCTTGTACGAAAGTTGCATCATCGCAGCGAAAAATAAAGGTTTGATGTGAAATAAAAGAATTATGTACAAAAAATCTGCTGTCGCATCTTGATGTATCCAAATCAGAACAAAAAGACTTCGTGCGACCAAGAAAGACGCTGGGTGAATGCTCAACAATCAAACACTAAATGTCATTTTCTTCACCACAGTTACCACACGAAGACCAAATTCTCCCGAGGAGAGTGTTGATTGACCATGCAAATATATATTTTGCATGCAGAAACAAGCAATTTTCATCGGTACAGCCGAATCTTTTAAATGCCAGTGCATATTTCATTCGTGTGTAAACAACTCTGTAATAGCCCGGAAATTTGCCTCAAATCGCGGCCAACTACTTTCGAACGTTACTCACAGCACATAATTGTTTCAAGTTGGTGACACGCGTTGTCGCGCAGCAATTAAGTGCCGATTTTTTTGATCGAACGGTTGATCAATAAATTTGTTCAGCTTTTAAGTGTAATGAGCTATCACTCAAAACCGCACGAATTCGATGGAGAAACTGAAACTGCAGAGTTATTAGGGCAAAATATTTTACTCCGTGCACCTTCATAAATTTGCGTATACGTCAGTGCTCGTGGTCAAACATATCTTCTTTACCAAAGCGTGCATTTACGTATATTACAGAAAACATGAAAATGAAATGAATAAGGAGAAAATAATGATTAAACAATATACGGTATTATTTGCATCACTTAATTTTGTTTACTAAATGATGTAATAAATTGTTGGCATTTTTTTATTTCAAACATTTACACTACATTCCACCCTTTTTAAAACCTGTATCTATCAATAAAATGTTTGCAATATTTGCCTTAAGATTAAATTCCCTTTCTTTATTTTTAACACGTTTTCTTTTACCCGATTCTCTTATCCACTTGTTATGATTTGCGTAACTTTTAATGTTCTGTTTATTATTCTGTTGTTATTGTCCGATTGTTTTAAAATTGCGTCTCTTTATTCCTGATCGAAACGGTTTCCAGACAAAAATCGATGAACCCATAACTGAAACGGAAAATGTTGTATGTAATTACACACGTATGTATATTTGATAACATGTTAATCACATCATTACGACGGGACAATCAAAGACTCAGAAACAAAATGACATGTACAATGGCAATTATATCTGACTTGCTGAATCTCGTACTGCATTATATCGCCACGGCTTGTATCGTTAACATAAACCATTACCAGACTACACTAAAATATTTCATTTGAATTTATTTTAGATTATTTTTTTCTGCATAAGCAAGCAAATCATACAAAGTAATATTATAAACTGGGAGATATATTAGATGAAAGCCTACATTGAAAGCTTTGATAAAACAAGATGAAGCAACCACGTCTAATTAAAGATAAGCCCGATATTTTTATGGTCCGTTCGTTTATTGATTGATGTGTGTAGGTGTAGTATAATCTGTTACAATATAACTGTGGATTCCAATTATAAAGTGTATTGATAGTTAAAATAGTACGCGGATGGTATTTTGTCAAAGTAATTCATGGATGATAATTTCATGACAAAATAAATTAGGTGCGTATATAGACTGTAAAAAGATGTTTACATGTAGCAATTAAACGTTATTGTTTAGAATAGAAAGTGATACCAAATATGTGTTTAGAAAATATATGTTTAAGCAATTGACACTTAGTGTTGAAAAATTGGCCACGGTGTTTAGTGATTTGACACACGATAGTCAGCCTCTAAACATGTTTACAAAGTGATATAGCAAGAATATGTTTACAACAGCGTTTACTTGCTAAACACAGTATTTATATGTAGGTAAGTAATTTAAAAAACAAATAAATAAAGAAATAAATAAATAAATGATAATAATAATAATAATAATAATAATAATAATAATAATAATAAATAAATAATAATAATAATAATAATAATAATAATAATAATAATAATAATAATAATAATAATAATAATAATAATAATAATAATAATAATAATACCATAATGCTTGTATACTGCGTATTACTGCCAAATGCGTCTCTAAAAAAAGAAAGGTTAAGGAAGATGCTGGCAACTGTAATGATAACTCAGTCAAAATACTTTTGGAATTAATATGCTTTTAAGGTACTTGGGTGTGGTAGAGGAGTTCTTCAAGTATGAAGGGATGATATTCCAGAATGAAAGGGCAGCATAAGGCCATGATCACTCCCCATACAACTTGATCTAAATACTAGGACAATGCGAAAGATCAGTACAGTTCCCCAACGCAAGGCATTGACAAATTGTGTGTAACTCAATTCAATTTGGAAGAACGATATGATATTAAATATTTTGAAAATTCGTGCGGGTGTTTTTCCTGGCATAGTATAACGCATTCATCGGATGCAGGTACGAAAAAAATGAGTTATCTACCAAAGTGTTTCCTTCAAAAATGGGAATGGAATTGTAAAGAGTGATATGTGATTCATATTTTATTCGATGAGATTCATTCAATTACATTACATTTCAAGTCAGAGAGAGAGATATGCATGACCATACGACATTAAAATCGATACCCTTTTAGCGCATGAAGAGTTAATGTTGTTGTACGTTTTCGATAATAGCAATTTATTACATAGCAACGTTTACCAAGTTGGCAAATGCCGGGTATATCACGAAACAGGCCGCGTATATTATCAAGACTTTTATTTCTACCCCAGTGTTTTTGAGCGGAAAGAGTGAATGCATGTGATAGTGAGTGATGCGTCTATAATCTGTTAGATATATAGAGCGTGAGGCCAACGCGAAAGCCAGAAAGGGGTCATCATACATCATTAGAATACGCCTCGATGTGCATTATTCGCGAAACACATGAGCCAGTGTTGTTTACAGAAATAATTATGTGTTCATTTCAGAATGTACAATATATATCGGTCATGCTATCAATAATAATATTTTCAGTTTTGATTTATTCAAACTGTACAGGGATTTTAATCGCCAGTGATACATATGTTTTTGGCCAGTTTTATATATGCTAATGGCCATATCCTCTTTTGGGAAATTACTGTCTCAATAGTTTTATGGAAACTCAAGATGTTACCCTTAGTTATGAAATCAGTCTGTTTGGAATATAACTAATGGCACGTATCTGAGAGGATAACGCAGTTCAGAAGAAGTCTGGAAAATCACCGTGGCGAACTCATAATCGCCATTTACCCCTCATTTAGCCCGGTGTAATGGACCCAAGTTTTTGGTTTGCAAAACGCTGTTCTACAATTCTTAAAGCAAAACGCACTAAATTCCAAAAAATAATGTGGTGTCGTATATAGTTGGCATGGTAAATATGAGTTTGCCCACATCGCTAATGGGGTACACTTTAGATATCTAAATTACAAATACATTGTTTCAACATGAATGAGATTCAAAACGAAGTGGTCAAAGGTGTGTGACAAAGAAAAGTGATGTTCTTTAACAGTTGAGGCAAAGATAAGAGCTCATTGATAATGAGGGATAGATACTTGCTGTGATGGTTTACCTGAATACTACACAAATTCAGGAGATAATATGACAGTCCTTTGTACATCAGTAAAACTCGAGATATACATCTTGCTTTAACTGTATGACACTCACATTGATGTATATTACATGGGGGGGGGCGAGTTGGTTGGGGTCATTAATGAGTTTCTCACAGTAATTGGGGTGGGTCTGGGCTGTTTTGCGGCTTTCTCTCGCGTGCGTTGCCGACCGGGTGGTTTGCTCATAGGTTCGCTTGCCGGGTACTCATGACTCAGGTGTTTTCTTGTTGCTCGACATGAAGGTTCGAAATCTTTACACGGGGGCAGGGAGGTAGTTGGGTTGGGTCATTTCGTAGTTGAGTTGTTGCGAATTGTGTGTCGGTGGAGCGTGGGACGAAGTTGCAAGATAGCTTAGACTTTAATACCCATTGCTATAACATCCTAGAATTTTCTTGTCTGTCAGGGGGTGGGGGGGTGGGGGTTACTGTGGGTTGAGTAGTGTGATATAATTTTGTTTGTGATTTTGTTGAGGGGTTATTTTATACATGTGTGTATTCGGGCCTTTAATAGTTTTTTTTTGTGTACGATTATGTGCTTTATATTTTTGTATTGTATTGTGCTTTTTAACGAAGCGAATAAAGAAGATATAAATAAAATATACGTATTAAAGGACTATTTTATTAGGGTAATAATACATACCGTATAGGGACGTGGGATAAGCTATGCGCTGTACAAAAACGTGATAGTATTATTATTATTATTATTATTATTATCATTATTATTATCATTATCATTATTATCATTATTATCATCATCATCATCATTATTATTTTTCTTATCTGTATATGTTTCATGTATATATTATATTTCCATGTTTGGTCTCTATGAATTGAAATATATAACATAAGACAAATTATAAACTTTATATACATTATATTACTTGATTGATTGATTGCTTGATTGACTGATTGATTGAAATCACATTTATTTCTTCATGATACAATCTAACAAAGTGAACAAATGTGAGCAGAAAATATACAATATTGATATTCGATATATACATAATTGATTTAAGCAATGAAGAAGGCGTTTTTCCAAGAAGCTTGTGCCTGTGGTGGGTACGCCCAAGAAATTAACACTGATTAGACGTAAGATTGGACAAGAAACTAGGACAGAGACAACAAAAACAACAACAAAAACCAAACATATAAACAAGAACAATAACATAAGTACAAAGCATATGAGAAAACAATATTGAACACAGAAAATGGTTAATGACAAAACATGCAATTAACTGAAAAAGATATCCAACAGTGTGCATCCATTTATGTATTTAAAATTGCATGTATTATGTCTCTTCTATTTATTTATATTATGCTGTATATATTCCAGTTTCTAAATTCTATATCATATCTATTTTATTATATTTCATGGAATATATGTGTTACACGATTGTTGGAAATAGAATTACCTACAATCAAACATAGAGGGCACTCTATACAAATTACTACGTGCGTACGTTTGTCAGTATTACCATTCAAACGTATATATTATTCATGAAAGATTGATACAAGATTAAAATAATTTCGTTAACGAATCACTTTTATTTTCGCTTGGACCTGTAATGTCTCGTACACATCTCCATAATAAATGATACTGAATCTCAAATGATTGCAAAGACAATTACCTAGTTCCTTTCTACGATACGTGTGCCTAAGTTATCGGGTTAAGTTAGACGAATTCTGAATCAATTCTGCATCGATTCGAAGATAAGAGATGATTACGTTATTTTACGTTTCGTTTTTATTTTTAAGTTTACAGCAACACAATGTATATAATCATGATGGTGATATATCTTGCAACGAGCATGATAACGAGTTATTGTCACATTGAAATCCGAAACTGTGTTAAAAGTTGTATTTGGTAATGATAAATGGTGAAAATGAAATTTCACCTCATTACGTATTTATATTTAGTTCATCTATTGATGTCTTTAAAAATCACACGCTCTGAAACGCGTTCACTTCTATAATGGCAGATTTAGAGGCCCAACGTTTTCGACATACTTAGGAATTGTAGACCTACGCAGTCATATTTGCTCTCTAATCGTTTAATAAATCTCAACAATTATCAGTAGGTTTGAGGTTGTTTCCTATTTCTGGCGTGGCAGTAGCATTCTTTATGAAAACTGATAAGTGAACAATTTGTCTGATCTAAGAAATGAATGTATTTTGACTCTTTAACAAAATGGGTTTAACATTTGTTTTATTTCTATAACGTATGTACATACCTGTGACAATTTAAAAAACACCACACACGAATAATTGTGAAATTCGAGAATAAAGTTATTTTACAGCTATATCATGAACGTACGTCTGGTACAGTTTCACTGGCATACTTTTTTTGGGGGGGGGGGGGTTAGTGCCGAATAGGCTTTGTAAAGACCTGGCAAAATAGTAAGAATTATTCTTAATTGCCAATCATATTTGCCAGACCTACAGCTTGTTTCCACACATTATCATCACAATGAATATAAAGCTATTATCGCAAATTTCACGCACTTAATTACTCGAGAAAAATTTGAAAAAATAAATAAACATTGATTCGAACCAACCCAAGATCTCATTTGAATCTCCATCTTCTGTCATGAAGGGGTGATATTGATGGTGTATTTATTGATATATATTGACAGGGCTTAAGTAGATCTTCATATTTGTTCAGATGAAATATAAAGAGGGATTCCCCAGGAAATATTATGAAGGCGTGATGGTCTAGTGGTTAGAGTGTCCGCCCCACATTCGGAAGGTCGAGGGTTCGAGCCCCGGCCGGATCATACCAAAGACTTTTAAAAATGGTACCTTCTGCTTTCTAGTCAGGCGCTCGGCATTTTAGAACAGAGAAGGATAATTATCAAATTTATGTTATGCGGGGCCCGCTGGAAGATCAGTCTATTTGACTGAAGTGGCTACCCTGGGTAAATAAGAGTTATAGGCATAATATTGTTATTATTAATAAGTCTACGAATGACCTTCTAAAGAATTGGTAATCATAGAGTGTGGTTACTTTTGAAGGCTATTATCATGAGAAAATACTGTTCAACACCAAAATGCTCGAAAGATAATTATTTTATCTCACAAACTTAATTTCCAATTTCCCCGAATCAATCCCTGATATTTAAGGATTTTAATGAAGTTGATGTTTGTAACACTACGGTAGCTTCAATGAAATGAAGATAGCATATAAGGCCTTTAAAAAAAATTGTTATGTTGCCCTCCAGCGACCGACCGTAAAATGCGAAAAATCAGGGTCGCGATTTTTTTTTAAGCAGACCCAAAATATACAAACTCACCATTTTCGGGAGAAAATGTCAGATTTTGAGCGAAGAATTTACCAAAATTTTTATTCAATGACTTAAAACAGCAGTTTTATATGCATTTTGCCCATTAAAAAGACCCATTACAAATATCGGGGAACTCAACTCTTGCACATTTTCGTCCTACATATACTTGCACAATACACTACGTACATGTGTATTGGTTACATCCGGGTTTTGCTGTGGTAAAAAAAGAAATAAATATAAAAAGAAATCAACCGACCGACCCAATTTTCAAAATATCCCACTGGAGGGCAACATAGCAATTGTTTTTCTTTTCTTTTCTTTTTTTGCCTAATATGCTTCCCTCTGTTGGTAAGGTTTGCATGCATTCACGCGAAATAATGTTCAACACGAAAGATTTCATCTGCAGGAAATTATCTGAATACAATCTTCATTCGAAAGCTGCTTTTAGTCCCCTGTGTCGTTTGTGTTTATGTTATAGCAAATCTGTTTTCTTGAACCCTTTGAAGGCAAGAACAATAATACTGTGTATTTCTATTCCCAGATAGACGAGATAAGTATAAAGTCACAAATGTATATTAAACGATTGATTTATTGCTTTGCTATTTGTGTTTTAGTTTGCCTTGTGCAGCTGTACTTGACATTAATTTATATTTAGATTAGTCAATAATATACCCACGCACAGGGTTTGCTGATTTTTTTAAAATTACTATTGTTGTTGAAATATCAATTTTTTAGTTTTAATTATTCTTGAGCTACCCAAGTGGTTGTACAAAAGTATATGAGCAGCAATTTCACGACATAACCTGATCGTTTCTACTGATGGGAATTGTAAATTGCCAATGGCTCATACTGCACTCTTAAAAATCCCGGGTCAGACTGACTCGGAAAAGAATCCGTTGGGGGCACACCCGGAAAAGGGTCAATTTTAACCAAATTCCGGTTCAAGGTTGACCAAAATATGAGTCAACCTAACTTGGATTTTGGTCAAACTTGACCCGGAATGTGGTTAAACCTGACCCATTTCCGGGTGTGCCCCCAACGGATCCTTTCTCCGAGTCAGACTGACCCGGAATTTGTAAGAGTGTGGTGGAGAGAATGATGATGCCGATTCTCTTTCAAGACGCATAGTCTGCTTCAATCATGTGTTAAATGTGTTCTTCTTATTTTGCAAATGTGTTAATCCCATTCGTCTTCATTATCATTAACGTTGACATCATCATCGTCATCATTTTCCTTACCACAACCACCACCATTTTCACTTCCTCCTCCTCCTCTCCTCCTCTCCTCTCTCCTTGCTCCTCCTGCTCCTCCTCCTCAACATGATCATCCTGGCGTCAGATGGGGGGGGGGGAGGGCGCTTGACCACCAATGAAATTTGATTATGGTACAAAGAGGCTTTTCTGATAAATTCTATGTTCGTTTCAACCCCCCAAATGATTTGATTCATTCGTTTCTGAACCCCCCCCCAAAAAAAAAAAAAATATAATGATAATAATAATAATAATAATAATAGAAATAATAATAATAATAATGATGATGATGATGATGATGATGATGATGATGATGATGATGATGATGATAATAATAATAATAATAGTAATAATAATAATAATAATAATGATGATAATAATAATAATAATGATAATAATGATGATAATAATAATAATAATAAGCTGATAATAATTGGCTCATTACGCCACTGATGATCATCATTATCATCATCACTACCACCACCACCATCATCAGCCGTTGTTATTCAATCTCGCAGCAGGTTGGCACTCATCTCGATCTGTTGCACTTCCATGCAGTTCACATAATTATGATTTATTTAATTAAATCCCTAAATCCCTTGGAGGAGATTGGAGGAGGAGGCATCAAACGAAGTAAAAGGGGGAGCTTAACTTGCCTTTGACGAGAGCTGGTATGCCACTGTACTTCACTTATATTCTAGGTAATTTACTAAGTACTGTACAGGTAGAATAATTGATCAATGGTGTTTCCTTCTGGACATCATTCCTCCCCCCCCCTTCACACGACGCGAAATGACACTTTTACGTTTTGTTTGCTTTGTTTTTATTTTAGTTACTCAAAATCCATCTTTTCCGCGTCTGTACCCAAGGGCGTAGGCTGGTTTGGGCATGGGGAGGTGCACATCTCGGGGACGTGGAACAGGGAGGTAGAATTTAAGTTGAGAAAATCAGCCGTTGAAAGCAAAAAAGGTGGTGCAAATTTCTTTTTTGCTATTAGGGTGGAACTCCTACGGCTCTGGCCGGGGGGGGGGGGGGGTGGCACGTGCACCCAGTGCACCCCCAGCCTACGCCCTTGCGTACCTAACTAATATTATTGTGTAAATATAAAGTGAGTACTACCGACATGAAATTGAATATGCATCGAACATTGGTGGTATTTCAAGAAGAAAACAACGTAAGCTTTTAAAAATACAGATGTAAGGACACAACAATAATCGTGGAACGTGGGAGTGTGTCCCAGAATTGACTGAACGTAGGCCTATGCAAAAATGTATCAGACCAGGTACAATTGGAATTATTACCAAATTTGAAAAACAAGTTCTCAATATCCCTTAAAGCTCGGGTGGATTACTAATCTTCAAATGAATAATCTCTTGCAATTACGTGCTACTAATAAAATTACTATTGAACAATGCGTCGATGTATAGGTGACATTTACAAACTGTAAGATCGAGATTAAGTAGATTACGGTCAGCTGGTCACAGCGAATAAGATTGTTCTGGAAATGAATACATTAGCAATCTCGAAGGAAAATTCTAATAATTAATGTTGTAACCAAACAATTTTTTGCGTTAGCATTCCAAAACAACCAAATCTCCCGGGCCAAATCTCCAATGATGCGTAGCACTTCCCTACTTCGGCAAAGGTAAGTAAGTGATAAATCAGTCAAATTCAAGACATTAATTTTTGTGAAACATCCTATTTTGTACTTCCAGGTCTATACTGCCCGCCCCCCATGACAAAAGGGGATAACTGACATTTTTAGTGTTTCAGAAATATTGAGCAAAACGTATTTTCTTAAAAGCCTTAAAATACTATTCAGTGTTTTGTTTTCAAGTTAACATATCCAAATGTGTATTTCAAAGGTCTTTCAAAGTCATATAACAATTTCCTGAAAATCCCGCATTTTTTTTTCAAATTGTCAATTATGCTCATTAAATATGAGAACAGGTTAATGTAATGTCTGGAGGCCAGACTAGGGCACATGTAGCTTTGCCCATAAACTGTTTAATATTAATGCAAATTCTTTGCATAGTATTCTGACAAAGGTTGCTCTAACAACCTGACAGCTTGCTGGAGGCTTGCCAGACATATTAACAACTAATTTATGCAATTTGCATTTTTGTTACTGAAAATTTATTCGTATTAACAGGTGAGAAGAATAACTCTGCACTAGGTTTCAGAAGAGAAAACATCCAGAAATTTGAATACTCTATGAAATAGTCTATTGCATATTCATATTAGGGCTGAAGATGGGTAAAATCAATTTTAAAGAGAATTATTTTGAAAAAAAGGTGTGTAGGCTACCATATCAGAAATCTAATCACTTACGAAGATAAGGGGCATAATTGATTAGATTATCAGGCATGCACTGCCCCCCCCACCCTGACAAAAGGGGATAACTGACATTTTGGTGTATCAAAAATATTGAGAAAAACCTATTTCGTTCAAAGCCTTAAAATACTGTTCAGTGTTTTGTTTACAAGTTAATGTATCCGAATGTGCATTTCAAAGGTCTTTCAAAGTCATATGACAATTTTCTGAAAATCCCGCATTTTTCGTCCAAATTGTCAGTCATGCCTTTTTGTCGTGGGGTTCCCAAAAAAATTGATATTAAGAAACTGTTACAAAATGCAATAACATCACAAAACATTTGTTATAGTTGATTTCACGATTGCATTTTTTTTTCATATATCAGACTCTTGAAAGGGAAATAAGTTAATGGTGTTGCCATAGAAACCAAATCATTTCCTTGTAAACCTAATTAAAACCATACTTAACTTTGACCAGTTTTACATACTTTACCAAGCTTTAAAAGTCTTTAACGAAGAACAAAAAAATGTTGTTTCTTGATGAGGTTTCAAACAAATTAAAACATTGACATAATGACTGTATTTATTTGTTATTTGATTGTTTCCTAGTAACTAACAAACTTAATAAAAAATCATGAAACGCTCTGTTAGAACCCTCTTTTAAAGTGATAGGCTAACATTGTGGAGCTTCAATTTAAAAAATTGTCAAATTTTGATATCTGAACTACATAGTAGTGTTCATATGGACAAATAAACACCCTAGCATACAAAAGTTTGGAAAGTTACACTGCCAATGGCGAGTTATGCATAAATAAACAATTAAAACTCGGGGCGAGTTTAAATAGCCTAGTGTACACACAGTAAGTCTATGGGACAAAATGGGCAGGTGAATCCGATCAACTTACGAATTTTACTTTTTTAAAGCACTAAATAATCATTTTGAAATACAATTTTTTTTCAGGGTGACATTTTTAGACCTTATCAAAGACAATGGTAGCATGGGGAATCATGTAGCTCAGATTTGTTTTAACTGTGGTAAATGTTAGCCAATACCTTTAAATTTTCAGAAACCTCCACAATTTCTCCACAGGTCTCTCTTTCTTGCGTATCTTTTCTGAAAACTATGAACTTTATGTTTTCAAAAAAAAAATGTTTTTTTAGACTGAAATTTTGTGCTGCAGAAATGCAAAATATGCTTTCGGGTTTTTTTTTTATACATATGTCAATTGTTTGTGTGTTTATATGACAGTGTTCAAATCAGATCACCATTTGACTGACAAAAGTGTGTAAAAATATTTAAGGGGGAAAATGCATTTTAAAACATGAATATATGCCTGTTCTAAGGTAAAAATCAATGTATTTTCACTTTTTGGAACTTAGAACCCTTGTATCTTTCACATTTTTGAGGAAAAAATAATCAGATTTATCGCCATTTTTGTCCAAAAAGGCCATTTTGGCGTGACAAAATTTTCACCAACTTTGAAATGGTTGTAGAATTCACAAAATAAGAATAGAGTATTTTATGTGTTTATTTTTAATAGTTCATATCATAATCTTTCCAGCGAGACTGCATTTGCTATAATTTACTGCATACTTTACAAGTGGTAACCCCTGGAAATTACCCTGTGCTGTGACAAACAATACTCCAAAAAAGCCCCTTTTTAGAGTAGTGCATCTTTTGAACCACTATAACATCTGATAGGGAGAGGTTAGAAAGCTGAATTTCCCCTCCTTTCTTGAAGAATTTAATAAGCTATAAGCTCATTATAATTGTATTCTACTAACAAATAAATAAACAGGAGAAGAAATGCAAAAAGAAGCTACCCTAATTTTGAAAAGTGTGTAAAAAGTCAGGACATTTCTG
>JZLH01S0062773.1:0-15147 GCA_001188425.1 Eucidaris tribuloides | reverse complement strand
TTTTTTTGTGAGTTATTTCACCCCCAAACCCCATATTAATCTCCTTTATATCAATTCCTATTACTAACGATAACCAAGACGCTGGGATTTTTTTTCATAAAAACCCGAATTCTTATAATTTCAACACATTTGAGTCTTGTCACAAGACTATCTCAGAACCTTTTCTTTCTTGGGAAACTTAAAACGACGCTATGTAACACTGTGAAAGACCCGTTTAAAAGATTGTCGAACTTTGCTATCTGACATATTTGACAGTGTTTGATTGGACAAATAAACACCGTAGAACACAAAAGTTTGGACAGTTATTATGTCACTAGTACAATTTGCACAGATACAAATTGGCACATTAATA
The DNA here is from genome assembly GCA_001188425.1 of Eucidaris tribuloides. Lineage (NCBI taxonomy): Eukaryota > Metazoa > Echinodermata > Echinoidea > Cidaroida > Cidaridae > Eucidaris > Eucidaris tribuloides. The sequence goes on along the minus strand of JZLH01S0062773.1, from coordinate 14,795 downwards.
TACTCTCGGCCGAAAGGAAAATCTGGAACACAGCAGTCTATGGGGGAAGCTGAAAAGGTCTTAATGATCGTTTTAAATTAAATTAAAAGTCGAACCCTATTCTGAAAATAATGAATCGCCTTCATTCAACAGATATATTAGTTTATAATCATATTCCCAACCAGAGAACGTATCTAGTAGGCCTACTTGATCACGAACGTTTGATATTTAACCCCCCAACCAAAAAAAAAAAATGATACAGTGTACTTACAATGTCAACGACTCCCGATTTAGCCCTGTGAACATATCCGTTTTTACACTGTCTAGCTTGACAACCTTCGTGCTCTCGAGATTTCTAGGGTGAATCAAAACAATAAATAAAACTTACATTGTCAATTAAAATAACGCAAATAAGGAATATATTATATACTGGAAGATTTTATTCAGAATTCGCATAAGATGAAAATGGTTCAAGAATCCAAATTTACCAATTATAAAAACACATGTAAGACTGCCAGACCAGACAGACAATTATTATGGACACAATCACGAACATAAGCTAATACTCGTTATGAATGTAAAGCTCAATTTTCCCAAATTTTATTACACTCTATACATGCTATACAAGTATTCTCAATCTATGCATAAATTGCTTTGTCATCGATTACATTATTGTGAATTTCCAATCAGCTCATTGTACTGATGTGTCCCTCCCCTGTTTTCTATTCATATTCGCGAAAAGCACAATACATGTATATAGCCAGATTTTCTGACACATAGTAAATGCAACTGCAAAGTATCTTCGGAGTCGGCCCTCCGGTCTGTGGGGCTGAAATGTTCAGTGAGCTATTGCAGAATTTTACGGGCTTATAATGCGCGCTGTTGCAACCGTTCCCGGGGGGGGGGGGGCAAGTGTCATAAACATAGGTGTACACTCAGCGCGTGTATGGGCTTTTCAAACATGGACGCCTAAAACACGTAATTAAAGTCGACTCTCAGAATATCCCTAAACAAGTAATCAAAGTCTGAAAAGATACCCATTTTGAAAGTAAGCGCTTTGTTAAAAGTATAACCCTTTTTCCCGATTTTGGCGATTTTGAATACCCTTTTCGAGTACGCGCGATACATCGTCGCGACCGTAGAAAAACAACCCTTTACGCAGTTTTTTCACCAACGCGTCATGGTACAACGTTGTAAGGCACTGCCCCCCCCCGGGCAACCGTTAAACAATTAAACAAGATTAAAATGATACACAGTTTGTGTAACGGGATATTTGCTTTCTTTGCAACATATACTTACAGATAACACAGATCAGGCAAGCCAACAAATGTGTTTGATGGCAGAGTTGTTATCGGATTAGATGACAGATCCCTGTTTTGGTAAACAGAAAATCAATATTATTCAGCAAGCTTATTCGATATCATTTGAATCCGTTACGATTTGAATTTCGATTTATGACTTTATTCCTTTCCACAAAATGGCTGGGTATAGGAATCTGCTTTATAATTGTTATGTATATCTTAATTTAATCAATTTATCTATCTATCTATTTATCTATCTATCTATCTATCTATCTATCTATCTATCTATCTACATGTATCTATCAGGGTAGGAATTATTTTTTATTCCTTAAGGGCGATTTTTAAATGATCCTTGGGGCTTTCCTCGAATTTGGGGGGCTATTTTTTTAAATTTTGCGGGCTATATGTTTTTACCTCAAGTGCTGCTGTTTTATTTGCCGGTGTATAAGCCACACCAATGCACAAACCACACCCCGACCTTCGACCTTGCTAAGAGAAAATATAAATTAACAGCGGGATTTTCTTTTTTGAATGGTAGGGTCGCAATATGACTATGAGTAGCGCCAATATTTGGCTCCGTACAGGGGCGGGCGGAACCGGGGGGGGGGAGAGCGAGGGAGGGCACCTTGCCCCTCCCCCCCCAAAAAAAAAATCCGATAGGCCAAAAAATGTCCTTTTTTCAAAGTGACATGTGCCCTTTTTTGAAGGGACACCTTGTTTTAAACGACGCAGTTTCGTTTCCTTTATTTATTATCTATTATATACATGGATGTTTTTCTTTTCTGTGTCAATTATTTTTTTTTTCATTTTCTCCTTTTTTTGCTCCTGACGGGGCACGTCTTTGTTGCGGCACAAATTGTCGCCGTGTCACAAATTGTCGCCGGCGACAATCTGTGACGCGGCGACAATTTGTGCCGTCAAGTTTTTAACAAATCGGCACAGATTGTCGCCGGCGACAATTTGTGACGCTCTTCCTGATCCTAATTTTTTGCCTCACTGGCGACAATTTGTGCCGTGTGTGTGTGTGTGTGTGTGTGTGTGTGTGTGTGTGTGTGTGTGTGTGTGTGTGTGTGTGTGTGTGTAGTGTATATATATACATGTATGTCTGTTCGTGTCTGTATGTGTATCTGTATGTCTGTCTGTATGTGTTTGTGTGTTTGTCTTTGCATGAGTCTGGGAGTCTGTCTGTCTGTACGTCTGTCTGTGTGTTTTGCGTGTGTGTATCTGTGTGTTCGTCTGTGTGTTTGTCTGTGTCTGAATGTGTCTGTTCGTGTGTCTGTATGTGTCTGTGTGTCTGTTTGTGTCCAGTCTGTATGTGTCTGTTGTTCATGCGTCTATGTGTTGTGTGTTTGTCTGTGTCTGTTTGTATGTCTTTGTGTTTGTATGTGTCTGTGTGTTTGTCTATGTGTTTTCGTGTCTGAATGTTTTTGTTTGTCTGTAAGTGTCTGTGTGTGTCTGTTTGTGTGTCTGTATATGTCTGTGTGTATCTATGTATTTGTCTTTGTGTCTGTTCGTGTGTCTGTATATGTCTGTATCTGTGTATTTGTCTTTGTGTAAGTCTGTGTGTATGTTTGTCTGTTTGTATGTTTCTCTGAGTGTGTATGTGTCTGTGTATTTGTCAGTGTCTGTATGTGTTTGTTCGTGTGTCCGTGTGTGTCTTTGCATTTGTATGTCTTTGTGTGCGTATGTGTCTGTATGTGTTTATTCTGTATCTACCTGTTGTGTATTTGTATGTATGTATGTGTCTGTGTGTCTGTATGTATGTCTGTGTGTTTTGTGGGTCTGAATGTGTCTGTCCGTGTGTCTGTATGTGTCTGTGTGTGTCTATGTGTCTAGTCTGTATGTGTCTGTTGTCTGTTTGTGTGTCTGTGTTTTTTCTGTATGTGTCTGTATGTCTGTAGTATGTCTGTGTTTGTGTGTGTCTGTGTATTGTCCATGTGTTTTGTGTCTGTATGTTTTTGTTTGTTTGTAAGTCTGTTTGTGTGTCTGTATGTATCTGTTGTTTGTGTTTGAGTTCTGTGCATCTGTGTGTATCTGTAATTGTGTGTCCGTGGGGTTTGCGTGTCTGTCTAATTGTGTGCCTGTTTGTGTCTGTATGTCTGTGTGCGTATGTGTCCGTGTGTGTTTATGTACATATCTATGCATGGCTGTGTGTTCGTGTGTGTATATTTTAAGTATGTGTGTTTGTCTGTGTGTGTCTATGCATCTGTATGTGTCTCCTGTCTGTTTATGTGCCTGTGTGTTGTGTGTTTGCATGTGTCTGTGTGTCTATTTGTATGTCTCTGTGTGTCTAAATGTGTTTGTTCGCGTGTCTCTTTGTACGTGTCTGTGTGTCTATTTGTATGTCTGTGTATTTGTGTGTGTCTGAATATGTCTGTTTGTGTGTCTGTTTGTATTTGTCTGCATCTGTATGTGTCTGCGTGTCTATGTGTCTATGCATCTGTTATTTATTTGTGTGAATGTGTGCTGTATGTTTGTCTGTGTGTGTGTCTGTTTGTATGTCTTTGTGTATGTCTGGGTGTTTGCCTATGCGTTTGTACATCTGTATGTTTCTTTTTGTCTGTAAGTGTCTGTGTGTTTGTCTGTGTGTAAGTCTGTGTCCGTGTGTATCTGTATGTGTCTGTGCGTTTGTCTGTGTGTGAGTGTTTATCTGTGTATCTGTGTGTATCTGTATGCGTCTGTGTCTGTATGTCCGTGTGTGTCTGTGTGTCTGTCTGTATGTATGTGTTTGTGGGTCTGCGTGTTTGTGTGTCTAATTATGTGTCTCTCTTTGTGTGTATGTATGCATCTATTTATACTGTGTGTCCGTGTGTTTATGTTTTATGCCTGTGTGTTTGTTTTGTGTATGAATGTCACAGACATACACAAACACACAGAAACATGAAGCCACACAAATAGACACACACAGAGACCCACATACTCACACATAGACAAACACACAGATAAACACACAGACACATGCGCACATGCAGACACATAAGCACACAAAGAGACACACACAAACACAGACACATACAGACACAAAGACACATAGACACATACAAACAGAACGAATACATACAGACACACAAACAGACACATACAGATACACAAACTGACGCATACAGACACATACAAGCACACAAACACACAGACACACACAAACGAACAAACATTCATACAAACAGACACAGAGACTCACACACAAATACAGACCTACATTGATATGCATGTAGACACACAGGGACACACAGACACATACCGTACACACAAACACATACAGACACACAGATTCATACACACATACACACATACACACAATCACAAACAGACACACAATTAGACATACAATCACACAGACACACAAACATACACATACATATAGACACATACAAATAAACAGACACACAGACACATACATGCACACAAACAGACAAACAGACACACAGACACTTACAAACAAACATAAATATACAGACACACACAAACGACAGACACATACAAACTAGACACATCCAGGCACATTTACACACAAATGCACACACAAAACAGACACATGCAGACACACAGACACACATACACAAACAGACACACAAACAGAAACATATCCCCACAGACAGACACATATAGACAAACACGCATACACACAAACACACATACTCAAATACAGCAAAACGGACACATACAGACAGACAGACACACACAGACAAAAACACAGACACATGCAGACACACAAACACACATACACATACAGACACACAAACAGAAACATACCTCCACAGACACACACATAGACAAACACGCATACATACAAACACATACTCAAATACACCAAAACGGACACATACAGACAAACATACATACACATGGACACATACAGACACATAGACACACACACATACACACAAACAGATACACAGACAAACACAAATATACAGACACACACAGACAAACACACAGACATACGCACTTACACACACACACAAATACCCAGACACACACAGACAAACATACATACATACATACACGCATACACCCAGACACACACTGACAAACATGCAGACACATATAGACACACAGACACATAGACAGACACATAGACAGACACACAGACACATACAGACACACAAACAGACACACAAACAGACACATAAAGACATACACATGCACACACAGACAAACATACAGATACATATGGACACAGAAACAAACACACACATACACCTACAAACACACGAACACATACTGACATACACCCACATACCCACAAACAATTAAATGTGATTTGATCATGGCTGGCGACAATTTCACAAATCGTCACAAATTGTCACCGGCAACAATTTGTGACGCGGCGACAATTTGTGCCGCAACACACGTCGTACAGTACAGAGAAGACATAAATGGTATAACTTGTTCAACGAGGGGGCACATTTTGTGCCTAAAAGGGACATCTAGTGGCCGCTCATCTTCGTGTCCTCATGCATGGGTAGCAAAAATTAGACCCTCCCTGCACTGTTTGCCCCACTAACCCCATTACATTTCCAGGTTTTTCTAAATCGAATGTGCCCTCTTTTGGTTTGTACCCAGACTGAGTGAGGTGAAACTTGTTATTAATATACGTATTGTATTTGGTTGACAGTGATTTTATTTAATGTATTCATGATTTATTCTATGTATTTTTGCCTCTGATGGGGCACATTGTGGAGTAAAGAGAATAAGTGGGTACATTGTTCAACAAAGTGGCACATTAGGCTATGTGCCTACAAGGAGCATTTGACATCTCATATATGTCCTCAGGGGTGGCAAAATTGGGCCTTCTCTATCTCTTTTCTTGAAACATTGCCCTATTTTGATGTACTCTTACTCTTCGAGAGACCAAAAAGGTGTCTTTTGTGAGCAGAGGCGTCGATCTGGGAGAGGGCGGGGGGGGGGCGTTCGCCGCCACGAATTGAAAAATATTGGGGCGAACATGTCGATTTGCCCTCCGCCCCCAAAATTTCGACAAGTTGAAAAATTCATAAATGCAATGCAAATATATGTTTTAAAAAGCATTGAAAGCACTAATAAAACCAATTAAAACATGGCAGTCAAAAAATACTATTAAACATCTAAAATTGTCAGTTTTTCAGCGCGCTTCGCGCGCAAAATTCTGTATTACAATTTCCCGCCCGATGCGCGCCGAACATTTTGGATTTTTTTCCACTTTTGCCCCCCCCCCCATCCCAAACATGGATCAACGCCCCTGTTCGTGAGGAAATTCTCTTCTCGTCTTCTTCTATAAAGAAACCCGTTTTAAAAGAAAAGAATGCCCCCTTTTCTGCAACAGAATTTTGCGTGACGTGACTTATTCTGTGCTCATGACTGTAAAATTTATGAAGTATATGCATATTTGGATCCACTATACCTAACAGATTGGGTGCTTGGTAGCACTTACTACTAAAAAATGGGGCATGCATAATGCTCATGCATAATGCTCAGAGTCACATTTCATTAAATAACACGATTATTTAGCTCTCTATTCATTTTATAATGTTTGCCTAAATTTATTGCAAAAAACACACACAAAAAATGCTTAAAATGGACATTAGGTAAGAACTATGAACCCGAGAAGATGAAAGTTTTATGATGAATGATTTTATTTTTTCCCCCTAAACCGCTGTCTGCTGCTCTCAGTCGCCGCGGAATCAGCCTTTACACTCCAAACTTGTATGTGTCAGAACACAAATTAATACATGTATGAAATGAAGATCACTTGGAACATTTACAGGGGAAAGTCATGTTCTTCATAACCAAACTACGTGGTTTTCATGATCATTTCTGCCCTCCAAAAAGTGTTTGCTCAATGTTTCTTTTGCATTTTTTTTTTGATCTAGCAGGATGCATGATGTTCTTCATCTTTTTAACACTCTATAGGCCTACCAATAAAATCAGAGTTGTAGCGCCAGAAAGCTACGCTCGCTCGCGGAGTACATAAATCATATAAAAACAATTTGAAAAAATTCAAAAAAGGAGTTGCTCAACTTACATTACAGCAAAGAACACACATCAAACTTCAAGCAAAAACTTAATTTGATGGTGAAAATTTCTGCATACCCCCATGCCCTTTTTGACATATAAGTGCCCCTTTTTGGCTTTGCCCCCCCCCCAAAAAAAAAACCACACCAAAATTACGTTCCGCCGCCCCTAGCTCCGTATGATGCTGAAAATAATTGTGTTTTTAATACCGTCGGACATGAATGTCGCTAATATTTAGCTCCGTATGACGCTAAAAGAATTGTAGGGATAATTGTGTTATGGAAGAAAATATTGGCATTGTAGACACTCACAGTTGTACCAATCTCGTTAGATTCTTGAGAGGTCCAATGTACGATATGCTGTTGTTGGAAAGGATCCTTTATTGTGCACATATAAATGAATGGAAGTAAGAAAAGAAAGAAAAGAAAGAAAGAAAGAAAGAAAGAAAGAAAGAAAGAAAGAAGGAAAGACAGGAAACGAACCCAATATAGAAATGACAGAGACAGAACAGGAAAGAAACAAAGAAAGAAAGAAGGCAGGAAGAAACGGACCGGCAATTAGTCCTAAACATTATATTTATTTTATAGTTGTATGATAACATTATAACATAGTCACATACACACATTTTAATTTGAACTTTCATTTCTAAATACAAATTCAAACAATAAATTGGTGGTCACTCCTTAACATATAAATATTCGAAATTGATTTTTATTGCCGGAAAGAGTACAAAAATCGAGACATTATCATTTCTTATGTCCTTGATATTTTCCTTTACAGACACTATATAACACTGTGGAAGACACGTTTAAAAATTGTCGAACTTTGCAATCTGACATATCTGACAGTGTTTGAATGGACAAATAAACACTCTAGAACACAAAAGTTTGGACAGTTATGCTGTCACTAGTACAATATGTGCAGATACAAATTGGACATTAATTTCCTATCGGGCGATAGGAAATTCTGCAACACAGTAGCCTATGGGGGAAAGCTGGAATGGTCTCTCAATGATTTTTACTTTTTTAAAGTACTAACTGATCGTTTTAAACTGCAATTTTTTCAGGGCTTCATTTTTAGACCATGTCAGAGACACTGGTAACATGGGGAATCATGCAGCTCAGATTTTCTAAATTGGAAACACTGTTATACAGTGCCTTGTAAAAATCGTTAGGCCATTCCAAATTACCCAAGAAGAGAAGTCAAAGATTAAAAGATAATCCAAGACATCACTATTTTGTACTTTTAAATTCCATTTTTTTGGTATCTTCTCCGAGCTGATAGACATTTTTTTGGAGGGGGGGGGGTCTAAAGAGTGTCCGACAAATTGGAAAGAAATTGCACTATTATCTTCCCACGTAGGCTCGTTATCAAATTCCAGCTTGACCGTAAATGTACATTGTAGTTATAAAGTTACAAACGTTGCTTTGTGGCAGTTTGCTACTGTATTTCGGTAAGATAGAAAAGGGTTTGTTGGTTCTTCTTCTTCTTCTTCTTCTTCTTCTTCTTCTTCTTCTTGTTCTTTTCTTCTTCTTCTTCTTCTCTTCTTCCTCCTCTTGCCTCGCTCCTCCTCCTCTTCTCCTCCCCTCTTCCTCATCTTCCCGCTCTTCCATATTCTAGGACAGAGTTTTGACTCAACACGTGGCCATGCGAAAGACAACCTGATAATTTAGTGTTATTTTCTTCTATGGTTATATTTCGCTATAACGCCACCTGCAGTTTACGTGTCCATAAGTTATTATTAAAGACACTGTACCATTGTGAAAGCCCCATTTAGAAAAATTATCAAACTTTGCTATTAGACATAATCTGACAGTGTTTGAATGGACAAATGAACATACTAGAACACAAAACTTTACACAGTTATGCCGTCACTTGTAAAACATGTATAAAACACGGCACATGAATTATTGTCAGCTGACAAAAATTTTGCAACACAGCCGTGTATGGGAGGAAAGCTGGAATAATCGCTCAATGATTTTCACTTTCAACAGAAGCACATAGCCTTCGATGTATATCCTTCGGTGATTAAACAAATTCAGGCGAAATTGTATGAGACATTAAAGACGCTTTATAACACACAGACCCGTTTAAAAAATTGTTGAACTTTGCTATCTGACTTATCTGACAGTGTTTAAACGGACAAATTAACATCCTAAAACACAAAAGTTTGGGCACTTATACTGTCACTAGCACAATATGTGCAGATACAAATTGGCGCATTAATCATTCTCGGCCGATAGCAAATTCTTCAACACAGCAGTCTATGGGGAAAGCTGGAATGGTCTCTCAATGATTTTCACTTTTTTAAAGCACTTAATGATCGTTTTAAACTGCATTTTTTTCAGCGCTTCATTTTTAGACCGTATCAGAGACATTGGTAGCATGGGGAATCATGTAGTTCAGATTTTTTAACCTGAAACATTGTTATACAATGCCTTTAAATTGAATGAAGTGTTTGATCGCCCGCTTTATCACCATTAGGGAGTAGAACTGACGAAGGAAGGAAGAGGCATACCAGCGACTGCGCAGCTGAGGAATTGTCCTCGTTAAATATAATTTCGGCATAATTATTATTTACCTTTTGGAACTTTCTTTCTTGAATATATCTTTTATCTTGGGCATGAACACATAAAACGGCATTGTAGACATGGTTTAGATCATCCATCCTCTCTCTCTCTCTCTCTCCCTCCTCCTTCTTTTTATGTGCGAAGGAGCGAACCGAGCGATCGCCTAAACATCATGTGGTTTTCATGTGTCAGGAACGATCGTCTATCAGGGCATATACATTTTATTATCTCATGGATATAAAGTATCGACAAAATGAGAATTCCACGATAACAAAAGGGTCAAGGTGCAAATATATCAATGTTATTAGACCATTTTCATTTGGTATTTCTGGCTTGAAGTTCCTCTTCTTTTTGTTTGACAAGTATTTTTTTTCTGAAAGCCTTTTTCAATGCCGGTTTGATTATAGTCTCTCCGATTTCCTTTTAGCATCTTAACGTTATAAATGATAAACACACCCCTTTGGGTATCGTTAGTGAAAAACAAGAGTCCAAGAAAAAGTGTTAATTTTCGGCGAATGTTTATGGTTTCAATATGTTTACAGTGTAGACTGCCTACAGCCATTTCAATCTCGCTATCTTCGTAAGACGTTCACGGCTTCATACCATGTAGTAGTAAAGATATCGGAATTGTATCGAGTAAGAATAAGAAGAGGTGTCTGAATTAAATTAGCTGTCATCTAATTTTAAACATTATTCTGAATTCAGTTGTGTGCATTTACTTGTGTTATCTGGGATCTAAATTGTGTATACTACTTGGATTTAAACATTACAGATTTATCATGTGCCATTATGTAACTGACGTTTTAAAATGTCGAGGGCTCGAGGCCATAACATAGCTAAGTACATTTTCGGGAAAATGATCATGTACGATAAATAATCAAGGTTAGAGAGGAGGCGATTTAAACGATCTAAATTCAGTTTCGTTAGAAGTCTATAACGGGATCGTACTCTGTATGTTTGATGTTTGTGTTTAGACATATCCACACTTCACTAAGGCTTGTGGATTCCGGACGTTGGATCTAAATGACAGAAACTAATCGAATATCTATAAACCGACTGATTTATAAACAGACAACGTGGAACTTTAAAAATCTGAGAATCAATAGATTTAACAAAAAAGATGTCAATTCTTGTCCATCGGATTCCTTAGAAAATGTTGACATTAACTCACAGGTACTGCAGTTCCTCAAGATTCCCGAGAAGTTCGATGTCTGATATCGCGTTGTTCTCAAGGCGCCTGCATTGTACACAAAGTGAAGGAAGAAGAGGACGAGGTGAAAAATCTTCAACTTCTTTCCATTTTTTTTAATTTTAACACGATCATGTGTGTTCACTGTATTCGTTGTGTCAGTCACCAGAATCTGATATGTCTACCTGACCGATTCTGTTTTATTGAGTTGTTTCAATTGTAGTACTTCACTCTATATATGGCATTTCTTGTGCATGACAACGGAACTATTTATCTCATGTTACATTCCATATCTTTTGTTTTAACCATTGTTTTTCTGCTACTTTACTTTTTCTGCTAATTATCGTTCACACGCAGATCCTCTATTCTCTCAATTAAACACTCTGAAAGTCCACGACATCAATGTTTCAAACTGCCATGTTAATGTTCAAAATTACCAATCAGCTAGCACCTCCGTATTTCCCGCAATAGTAATATCCACACGTATCCCACTCGCAACTCAGCAAATTACCATCTAAATAACCCAAAGCTTTTATCAGCACTTAAATCTATCCGGCATTACGGTCCTGACATCTGGAATCCACTACCAAATGCTATCAAATCATGCACATCACTGAATTCATTCAAAACAGCTATGAAAACATACATTCTTGCCCAGTACCATCCCACCTGATTTCGACGTTATTTTTCTTTAGCATCTATTTCGGAAGTAATAATCATTCAATCCTGTGTTTTCCACTCTTCTTTTGCCTCTTTATTTTTAGTTCATCGGAACTTGCATCTTCGTATTAATAGACATATTCCAACAAACTTGAGTTATTCATCATTATTCTTTACAAGCACACGTCTCCAATTTCGAATGTTTTCTCCACCACGCACGTGCACGCGCGTAGTTTCTACTTACGCGCCTGGTCTCTCACTTTATTTTTCCTCTTGCTTTTGTTTCTCCTTTCTTTCATTTTTTCTTCATTTTCTCTACTGTCTGCACTCTTAGTTACCCCATGTAGATGTTATTTGTTTGTTTGTTTGTTTTCTTTGGAGGCCTCTATCTACAATCAAGCTCGTCTTATGATAGGGGCCTCCGGTATTTTCCATCTTTATCTGTATAAATATTGTATACCAAATGACATTAAATAATGCAAATTTGTTTAATGTACAATTATTTGTAGATTTATTGATATACTGATGTAATATAATGATATTGTAATATGTTTTTCATTTGTCAAAATTGTCCGGAAGATACCGAAATAAAACAATTCAATTCAATTCAATTCAATTCAATTCAATTCAATTCAATACTTTGTCTTGACTCTTGTGCGTATGTATTTGTTCCTTCGCATTGGGAAACGTGCTGTATCCTCATGATCCACCCATGTTTTCTTTAACTCAATTACCATTTTCCTATCATGTACGTCTAATCAAAATTACATGGTTCACTATACGGCAATCTAATTCAACACATGTCACCTTACTTATCTAAACTAATCTCACATGATGTATAATTTCAAATGGTATAGTCTTATACATACGGTGTTTCTATTGTAATTGTATATATGGCTTCTACCGAACTCCCATTTAGTCTGGTTTTATGCAATATATCTGCCTGGTAATTATCATTTTGTATAATTTGATTTCATACTTTTATCTAAACTATACGACGTATTAATTCTATTCTGTGGCGATTCACACATGTTTACATCTTAGAGACCCACAGCCATTACAATCTCGCTAGTTTCCTGTTAAGTTCAATACTAGTACTTCATACCCTGTTAGTGTAAAGATATCGGTATTATAAATCATATATCGAGGGAGAAAGAGAAAACTGATATAAACTAAAAATGGCTGTCACCTAATTGCTAACAGTGGTCTGAATACAATTCTGTGCAATGAGTTACTGAATGGGGTCATACTGGAATCTCAAAAAAAAAAAAAAAAGATTACCCATATTTCTTGGATTAATAAGATACAGATTGTCATGTGCCGTTATGTAAGTGGGGTTTGAACATATTGAGGCAATAACAATTCAGTGCAATTACATGTATTACATGAGTTACTGAATGGGGTCATACTGGAATCTAAAAAAAAGTTTACCCACGGATACTTCTTGGATTAATAACATGTAACTGGGGCTTTAACACGATGAAGCACTAATGTTTTGTAAAATGACAATGTAAAATTAATAATCAAGGTTGCAGAGGCCGCGATCTAAACGACCTAATTTTAGGTTTGTGTGAAATCCAATAGGACTGAACTCTAACTTTTTGATGTTTGTATTTGACATATCCACACTATATCGTTAATGCTTGTAGATTTCCGGCATTGATATAAATTACGGAAACTATTTGAATATGTACGAACCGACTGCTTCATATGACCAGACAACATAGAAACTTAGAAATGTGAGAATCAGTGGGTTTAACAAAAAAGATATCAATTCTAGTTCATCGGATTGCGTAGAAAATGTTGTTTCCTGCTAATTTGTCTTGACTCTTGTGTGTATGTATCTGTTCCATTGATAATTTTGGGAAACTTGTATCTTCGTGATCCACGCGTGTTTTCTTTAAGTTACTCATTCACCATTTTTCCTATCTTCAATGAATATACAGTACATGTAATAAGCAATCATGTACGGTTTATCAAAATTACACGGTTCACTACTGCACTATAATTCAATATAGTGTCACCTAATTAATAATCTAATATATTATGTAATTTCAAATGATATAATTGTATGCATATTGTGTTTCGATTATAATTGTATCCATGTCTTCTTCCAAACTCTCATAGCCTGGATATATGCAATAATTATATCTGTCTGGTATTTATTATTGTGTGTAATTTGATTTCGTACGTTTATCTAAACTATACATAAGTATACGACGTGTTAATTCTAGGTCAATGTAGCGCTTCACGCATAATTACATTTTAGATTCCCGCCAATAAAATCTCGCTAGTTTCCTGTGAAGTTCGATGCTTCAAACCCTGTTAGTGTAAAGATATCGGTGTTATAAATCATATATTGAGGGAGAAAGAGAAAACTGGTATAAACTAAAAGTGGCTGTCACCTAATTGTTAACAGTGGTCTGAATACAATTCTGTGCAATGAGTTGCTGAATGGGGTCATACTGGAATCTAAAAAAAAGTTTACCCATATTTCTTGGATTAATAAGATACAGATTGTCATGTGCCGTTATGTAAGGGTATAGTCACACCTTGACGGTTTAGCCAACGTATGCCGACGTATGAAAAATTTGACGAATACGTCGTCATACGTTGACTAAGTTATGGGTAAGTTTTGTGTAAGTTATGTGCACGCTGAAGGCACGGCCTGAAGCACAGCTGGAAGCACGCTGGACAAACTTGCGACGATTTAGCACAAGCGTATGCGCGAGTAATGAAACATTTGTGGCGAATACGTTGTCATACGTTGAAATAATTATGGGCGAAGTCTTTTGATATAAGTTTTGCATAAGTTGTGTGTACACTGAGCGAGCACCCTGGTATAACGTCCGTAGTCGACGAGTTTGTCGAATAAATATTGTCAGGACACGAAAATTTTTCGACGTATTGCCAAGCGTATGATCAACGTCGCCGCAGTACGTGGGGAGCCATACGTGTAGTAAGCTGTATGTCTGTCGTTTATACATACGTCCACTACGCGGTTATTTGTCAAAGTATGCTCATAAGATGAAATACGTCACGAGTAATGTTCTAGGGACAGGGTTCATACGATTTTTTCAGGGCATGGACGAGATGTTGATG
>JZLH01S0062758.1:32927-47342 GCA_001188425.1 Eucidaris tribuloides | reverse complement strand
TATTCACCCTAAGGTACTTACGAGTTATTATTATTCATTATCATTATCATCAATATCATTTCACTCATTTCATTATTATTATCACATTTTCATCTATCATTATCATGCATATCTTGATAATCTTTATCATCATTTTCCATCATTGTGCATCGTTATCATTATCATCATATTTATCGGATCCATTTTCATCATTATCATTAATCATCATATTGCTTATCTCATTATCATTACCATTCTTATTGATTGCATAAGTCTTGCATAGGATAGGCCAAAGAGTTGAAGAATACATGTTACATTTAGTGTGATTTCATTGATTAAGGAGCGACTTCTACATGCAGGCCTAATACATGTTTGTATCATCACAGCTTGATGGTTATAAAGAATACTTACTTTTTCAGAAAAGCTCCATTCATGGCACTGATTGTTGGGTGACTCGGGTGTGGTGGTTTATCACAAATGCACTCGCCCTTCAGGAATTTCTTGGGTCTGTCTGTATTTTTTCTTATATACAATGACAAAATAATTCAATATCAAAACTCAATAAATTATGCATACTTGGCAATAGTAATTTCATTGTTCATGATCTGACTCCTACATGTATGTGTAAAAGGATATCATGAAATACAGGGCGAGTTCATATTAACTGAATTAACATCACCTGTGATTTGGGTTCATTTGGTTTGTCTTCTTTAACATTTAAGTTTTGTGTCTTCTGTTAGTGCCTAAAATTATTATTATTGTTGCTATTATGTGTTACTAATGTCATCGATTATTGGTAATTCCTCACTGATTTTGGCATCACATTGAAAAAAAAGTGTTTTAAAGCGTAATATTGAATGAATTGGGGGATATTCCTCAACTTGGGCAGAAACGCTTCTTAGAATCAGTAAACTATGCAAGGATTATCCTGTGAAATCTTGTAGTCAAACGTTGACGAATTCTGAATGAACTGAGCACTAACGCAGATGAAAAACCTGGTTGTGGCTCTCTGATGGTGCTTATTTTTATCGTGCCCCGAGAAAATTTTAAAAACTAGTATGTTCTGCTTGCTTCTCTTTAAGTAAATAAATTAAAGAACAATCCTTCAGCTGCGGACGTCAACTCATTCTAGTTGTATGGTTGGTGATACATTTTCAACCATTCAGGTTCTTGATGCATTTTCAAGTGTTTCCCAGATTCATGTCGGATGACATTAATTTGAGTAGCAGATTTATTACAAATGTCAAGGCCAATCTGCATAGTCTTGTAAATGGTCAGACTAGCACATCAATGATCGTGTTACTCATCTGGCATTGGGCCCAAAGAAGTGTGTATGCAGTTTTCAATTTTTCGTGATTTTTCGATATATTTCGGTAAGAAATATGCAACTCGCGACACGACAGATTCCATGTAGAATTTCAGTGTACCTCTTGTAGCTCTACTAGATGGAACAAGATCCAAAATCAGTCAACAAATGAAGAAATGAAGAAGAAGAAGCATTTTTGGTGATTTTCAAATAATTTTGCATAAATTAACATAAATATTTGACACACAATTTCAAAATTCAGTGTAGATATTCAGTGTACCTCATGTAGCTCTACCAGATGAAACAAAAAAAATCTAAATCAGTCGACAAATGAAGGAGAAGCACTTTTTTGTGATTTTCAAATAAATTTGTTTTTAGCATTTTGTGTAGAAGATCAGTGTAACTCAAGTAACTTTACTAGATGAAAAAAAAAATTGCTTGACAAATGAGTATTTCTTGTGATTTTCGCAAAAAAATGTACATATTAGCATAAATACTTTTTAGACAAAATTTCACATTTCTGTGTAGAAATTATTAATTGGGTGCACCTCGTTATCTACATGTAGTAGAGCACGAGGTGCACCCAATTAATAATTTCTACACAGAAATGTTTTAAAACAAAAATATTCAAAATCGTTTGACAAACAAGAAGGAGCATTTTATGTGATTTTTGGAGAAAAAAATGCAGAAATTACCATAAATTTTTTTTAGACAAAATAACAAAACTCCGTCTAAAAGTTCAGTTTACCTCATGTAGCTCTATCAGATGAAACTGGAAAGAGAAACATCACAAATCAGTCCAAACAATGAAGGCAAGCATGCAATTTGTTGTGATTTTTGAAAAAAATGCTCAAAATAAATTAGCATATTGAATGAGTTAAAAAAAATTCTGTGCAGAAGTTTGAATCCCCCTACGATATGTAATAGCAAAGGAATTGCAGTGGTACAAGCAATAATGAAGAAGAAGCGTTTTGAATTTGTGATGGACATTAATGACATTATGCCATGGCATCATTAAGTTCATCACACCTATTTCCAGTGGATGAAGAGAAAATCAAAATCGGTGAAAACGGAAGGAGAAGAAACGGTTTGACAAATGAAGAAGCATTTTTTGTGATTTGAAATAAATTTTGCATAAATTGCCATAATGATTTTGTGGACACTTTTAGAATTCTGTGTAAGCCGTTCAGTGTACCTCATAGAGCTCTACCAGATTAAAAAAAAATCAAAAAAAGTTGGCAAACCTGTAGGACAGTGATTTTTTCGCGATAACGGGAAAATAGACGGAAGTTCCGGAAATCACAACTTGAAACGGAAAATGAGGTTTTCAAACGGAAAATCATGGAAAACCTCTTTTTTCTCCAATTTTTACTTTTGAAAGGAAAAACATCAAAACTCAGAACATAAATCAGAAAAGTGGCACAAAAACACAAAAACAGCAAGAAATATTTGTTTCAGTTTTATGTAAACGGAATTGTCATTTTTCTTGCATGATATACAAAGTCTATGGTAAAACAGAATTTCCATTTTTCAGACAAGTTGAAACGGAATTCCAGATTTTTGGAAACGGGAAAGGCCTTTTCTTGAAACGGGAAATAACTGTCCCTAAACCTGCGGACTCCAAATTTGAACTTAACCTGTATTTTAGTGTCATTTACCAACATAACCCAATTTTTCAAATTCGCATGAAAACCAATTAAAAACAGACAGGGGCAACACTTTTATGCTCACTTGAAGTTTGTCAATTTCTTCTTATAGGTGCTGGTCAATAGCCATATCCATGTTCTTACCCAAATTTAATGAGCAGTCAGATGTAGTTTTCCACATCAATTGAGGCTATACAGTGTGGAATCTGTTTAAAAAAAAAAAGAAAGGTACATGAATACTATGAAGAAATGATTTTATTAAAGCGATCTGATTGAACAATACCATCAACACATGCAGTCTGCAATTTATGGAGACTAAAACACTAGTACATGTAACTGTTAATCAAAACATTTTCATATTTTCACATCACGTTTTACAGTGTTACAATCTTCAGTGTGCACACTGTACATGAAAGCAAATAGTCAGGTGGCTTAGTGTAGTATTAGTCGTTATTTGGTGGATAAAAGCACCATTTTTGGTACAGAGATTCCTTATGGCCTAACTTTTGATTTTAGAAGGGGTGCACCCAAACCGAGTTCGGGATCAGGGTCAGGGGGGTATGTTGGGATGACCCCCTCCCATGGTACAGAAAATGTTGATTTTATGCAAATTATGTGAGCTCTATGAATGGAAATTATGCACAAAGATACTTATTGATGATGTGATGAAATGGAACAGGAAGGCCCGGGGTGTACCCTAACCCCCGCCGTTCCCAAGACCCCCCCCCCCCCTTGGCTATGTAGATATGATTGCAGCCATAATATTGTTGCTACAAGGGGATAAAAGCATGATTTTGGGTATAGAGCTATCTTATGAACTAACTTTTGATTTAAGAAGGGAGAACCATCCAAACCAGGTTCATTAACAGGATCAAGGGGGCATGGTGAGGGTGAGTCCCTCCATGATACAGAAAACGTGAATTTTATGCAGAGTGTATCATATATGCGAGCTGTATAATGGGATTATATTTCAAAACGGGACAGGAAGGCCACGGGGTGTATTCCTACCCCAGTTCCTCATCCATGTAGATAGCCGTCAGTTTACCCCAAATATTGCTGTTGCAAGGTGGATAGAAGCACCATTTTTTTTGGTATAGAGCCTTCATATGGACAAACTTTTGACTTTAGAAGGGGAGCCACCCAAACCGTGTTTGGGATCAGGTCAGGGGCATGGGGAGGTAACCCCTCCATGGTGTAGAAATGTGGATGTTTATAAACAGAACAAGAAAGCATCAGGGTGTACTCCTGCTTCCCCACCTACCTCCATACCCCTGCCATGCCCCAAGACATCCCATCCACACCTTGGGCATATAGATTGGTGTCTATCCAAAAGAGATATCGATCTTTAATAGTCAAACATTTGATAATACGTAGAGCTTTTACCAGGATGGAGAGGATGTGAATAGGTTTCATACATGTAGATGGTTGCATCAAAATCAAAATACATGTACCCCTTATTAAGTAAGAAAGGAAAAATGGCTTTAACCACATTAACAGAAAAGGTAGTACTTTTATAAGAAGGAGGGACACTTTTTATGTAAGAGGTATTTTCCTATGTAATAGGGACACTTCACACTATGAGGGAACTCTCCAATGCAAAAGTGCACTCTTCCTATTTGAAAGGGTGACTTCCGTTTAATACAATTATTAACTCTCCATAATGGGAAAATTCCACATTTATGTAAAAGGGCAGTTTCAAATGTAAAAATGGCACGCCCATCCTGACCTATCACCGATTGCGTCTGCTACACCTTCATGTAAACACCACCACCCCACATCCTAATTAATCTTCGATTTCTGGATAAGTTTAGTACTTTAAGTTTTGGAAAATTAGCGATATTTTCCATTCTTGTTCACCAGGAAAAACATAGGTTTTATAGCCCGCCCCCGCCCCCTCGGATGGGTTGTTGGACCCCATGCCCTCTCCTTCCAATGAACCCTATTCACCTCTTATCTCCATTATGCTGGTAAAAGCCTATTTGTATTATCAGATGTTTGATTGTTTCCTTCGAAATATCTATTTTGGCTAGAACACCCATCTACCTGACCAAAGACTGGGGTGGTCTTGATGTAAGGGCGACATGGGGCTAGAAAGGGGATAGTGGGGAGTACACCCCGGGACAATTCCAGTTCTGTTTAAACTGATAATCCATCGTAAATGATATCTTTGTGGCATTACTTTCCGATCATACAGCTCAATTACTGATATAATACTCATTTCTCACATTTTCTGTAGAATCTGCTACATGAGAGGGCCTTATCCCACATGCCCTTCTCCAACTCTGATCCCCGATTGGGTGGCCTCCCTTCTAAATCAAACGTTAGTTCATAAGAGTAGCTCTATACCAAAAGAAAATCATGCTTTTTTCTTCACCTGCTTCAGCAATATTTTGGCTACAATCTGTCTACATTAGCCGAGTATGTGTGTGTGAGTGTGTTGTGTGTGTGTGTTGTGTCGTGGGGGGGGGGTGCGGGTGGTGTGTTTTTGAGGCTGGCTGGGGTTAGGTTACACCCCGGGGCCCTCCTGTCTCCATTTCATTCATATCAATCCAATGAATAATCTTTGCTGCATAATTTTCTATCATATAGCACACATTGATACAATTTTGAATTAAAATCAACATTCTTCCGGTTACCATTGGGGAGGGGTCATCCCCAACGTATACCCCCTGACCCTGGATTCCGAACACCGGTTTGGGTCGGCACCCCTTCTAAATCAAAGTAGTCATTAACGAACTGGCTAGCTACCAAAATGGTGCTTTTATCACCAAATAACGGTAATCCAAAAATGGGCGTTAAGCGCACCTGACTTAAAAGGGGTGGGCAGTATCACAAACCTTATGAAATGTCTTCATTTGCCGGCGAAGTTGGAACTTACCAGTACATTCACCTTGTTCACCTGTTCAGCAAACTGGGTTGACACTAGACCAATTTGCCTCGGCTGTTGTGCTACTGCAATTCTATGTGGTGCGTCGATGATCACGGCCATTGGATGATTTTGATTTTACAGGACGATACTAAGTACATGTACCTGTAAAAATATCTATAAAATTCATTCTGATGACACCAGATCAATCGACCACACATACACCAGGCCTAGGCTTTCAGGTTA
The DNA here is from genome assembly GCA_001188425.1 of Eucidaris tribuloides. NCBI lineage: Eukaryota > Metazoa > Echinodermata > Echinoidea > Cidaroida > Cidaridae > Eucidaris > Eucidaris tribuloides. The sequence continues at coordinate 41,299 of JZLH01S0062758.1, read as the reverse complement.
GGTTGACACCATTGCCATGACTTTGCTAGATAGCGTTCACTAGGTTGTTTTAGGGTTGCAAAATTTGCCAAGGAATTTTCAGTGTGGAAATTTTCCAGAAATATTGGGAATTTCCTGGCACTTTTTTCAAACTCTTTGAATATTTTCTTTGTACATTTAGGCATTTTAATTTGAAAATTGAAAACGATCATTCGGTCCTAATAATCAAAATGCTACATTTTACTCAAAAAAGGCAAAACAATGCTAATGCAAGCAGTGATTTATGTTTGTATGTGTAAACCCGTTTGGCCGACGATTTGATTTCGCTTTAACACTCATTTCCATAGACCTCGTGACGAGATATCTCGATCACCTCATCTTCAACGGGTTAAAAATTATGAAAAGTAAACATTACATGTGCTTGACTGTAACTTGACTTGTTTGCAACACATCAGCTCAACAGCCAAACTTCTGAGTATCGAAGTTAATTGCATTATCTGCTGCAGATACGCTTACCATAATTCTGTTTATTTCTAGACCGATATAAACTGGTGGCAATGCTATCCACTTAGAAAACAATCAGCAATTAATTAAATTTCCAAGGTCTGTGGTATAAATGTGACCCGTCACGCCAAAAGGAGCCACAAGTCGAATTTTTGGCCCAGTTGTTATTGCATATTCTTTTTCTCCATATTCAGCTTTATTTTAGTAATATTGCGTGTTGCTTAAAAGTAAGGTATACCGTGAGAAATTCTACTTCAAACAAGAAGCTTTTCACCGCTGTCAACAAAAATCATACTTTACGAGAAAACCGCTGTCAAGATGCAGCGTTCCGTTCAAAATACGAAACCGTAGATCGCGCTGTAAATTCTGATAAATCGAGGGTAAAAACTCCCCTAGCAACAGTTACGTTTGCATAGTCATCATTCTTGAAATTTTGCATTTGGAATTTTTATAGCGTTTGAGAAAGTGCCTGTTTTCAGTTTGAACGAATTTCGGTAGTAGGATTTTAATGCTCGTTTTGTTTACCAAAAATACATTGGTCTTAAACAATCTGCGTTTTGCTGCTCTGCTGCATGACCTTGCGAGCGAGGTCACAGGTGACCGATTGGACGCCCGACACCTTCGGGGTCTTAGGGTGAGAGATTGACACATAAAATTTCCACAAGTAGTATTGCCTGTAAGTGACTGTCATACTAATTTGTAAAGTTCGGGATTAAATAAACTTTGAGATCTCAAGGGACACAATAACTTCTTATTGTCTTGCTTATACGCTATTTCAATCTGAATGAATAACTGCGCCAGCAGTCCAGAGTTACGCCCACAAGAATTAGGGCCCCCTATAATATAACACGCCGACAGACATGACAGGCCGACTCCCCACCTTTGATAGTAATGATTCTGTCCTCTTGACGGCCACGCTGGTTTAAGGTGACCTATTCAAACTAGATTGAGCCACTCCTTTTATGCATCCCTAACAAAAAGAACAAAAGAACCTGTGAAAGTTTTTATTTGATTGTGCACTACGGTGTACTAGTGCGGATTACAACATTACATGGATAATGAAAACGTGCCATAGTCTTAACTCTAAACCCTCAGGTTACAAAATTCTCTAGAAGCAGCGAATTACCTTCTCACGCCTGCATCCGCGCATTTGAACTTACTCTCGTGAATTTAATATTTGAATGCAAAAATTGATAAATCTAATGTTTGCAGATTTAAGTAAATGTCCGAAAAATGGGAAACTGCAACACAATCGAGAATATTAATAACAAATCAAGTTTCAATGTAGAACAAAAAAAAGCAAAAACACAAAAACTGTTAAGGATGGCTTGATCAGTCTGGCACGTTCGTAAAAAAATGGAATCACATCAATCGACGATTCGTCATGTGACAGCAGGCCTCAGCAGATGAGCAGCGTGTTGCGTTGCTAGGGGCGCGGCTGACTCGGATTTTCTGTGTGTGTTTTTTTTTTTCGCGACGGCGAATGGAAGGCCTCAGAAAAACGGTAAATATTACCCCTTTCCCGTGAATATTTTTGATCTTGAAACTTTCACAGGACATTAAGAGACTTTGAAGTTTTTGATTTCAGTCAAAAATAATTTGACAAATTTGACCTGTTCCGACAATTTTGCTCATTTTTCTTAAAATGTCTGCTTGCGATTGTGGTCCTTTAGGCGTGACGGCTCACAAATGCGGGTGTGTCCTGTGGTTCTGATGAGGACCAGGAGGGATGGTCCGGCCAACGAGAGATGCGCTATGCCATGGCTAAGACTAACATTATCGTTAGATCTTTTGCCTATGCCTTTAATTATTGTATTTGTAGTGTACAGACATCTTTTAGCATCTACGTACATTGTACTACTGTCTCGTTTAATGAGCTGTGGCATTTAAAAATGCTAAGTTAGTGGTTAGTGTTACTGCTGGTAATTACATCATGACAGTGGTCATTGCCAGAAATGTTCAGAAATCTATTAAAAAGCCCTGATCCAAAGCCAAAGATTATAATCACAACTGTACAAATGGCCCTGTCACAGTCATTTTAAGCCAACATGTGCAACATGTATCAAACTAACTAACGTTCGTCTAACGTTAACTGTAGCTCTAAACAGTTTAGATCAGTACACTCAAGAATGAGCTGAGGCTGAGGCGTCTCAGTTCGCGGTACTCATTAGTTAAGTTAGTTACATGAAACTCTGAAAAGAAGTCTTTCATCATGTTCACTTACGTTTCAGCTTAGATAAGGCAAGCGGCCGATGACCAATAGACGACATAACTTGCATCAAGTTGCAGTGTCCTTGCCGCAACCAGCGAAGTATTCCGCAGTACCCAATCCATGCAGCCGAATCCCCGCTGCCTGGCCTGCCGGCCGGTCGGGTAGTCCTACTCCTACACGGTCGGCGTCGACGTTACCTGCGCATCGAATCCACTAGCCGCCGTTTCCATGAATGTTCTCTTCGTAACAGCCCGGCTGAGCTGGGTATACGATCATGCGAATCAGTCTCACTGCGGGCAATAACTATTATTACTATAAACACGCGCACAAAATATCACAAACAAGCGGATATGTGCAGGAAAAATAAGCCACAATGGTAGTTTTTGCGCTAGGGAAAATTCCCTCCTCCCTACGCAGATAAACCTGTCTCGCGGCAAATATTTGTACAAGTACGGACGCATAGGGCGCGTGCCATCTATCTTTATCACAGACGTACTTATAGGTTCATAGGACGTCCATCTTGCGCCCCGCCTTGCCTGAAACATTAGAAGATTTCATTCCCATAGCGGACCGCGTGTAACAATTAAGGGTTGAATATTTCATAGGAAGACAAACTACGTACACCAGCTTCCCAAATAAAGAGAAAACGTTTCCTTATTTGAATGTCACACCTACTATGACACGCCTTCTTACGAGACGTCATAAACTAATTAGCCCATAACGACTTTTCATTATTGGAACCCCGGCGAACACGTCTGTCGCAGGCAAGAAATTTACCACACGGACCTTGAATAGGGCCTGCATGCCTTACACGCAACAAGTACAAACAAATACAAACATTGACGCATGCTCGTTGGGGCTCAGATGGTTGAGATGATACATCTAACAACTTGCTACAAAAAGAAATCAAAAGGTGAAGTCAAGCTTAAGGATGGATTTCATCATAGAAATCTAACGTTAGATTACATAGCAAGTCAGAAATTAGAATCTGGTATTGACGAGAATACTAACGTTATATGTTGATCTAACGTTACATCTGGGCATACTTGATTCACGTTGAAATCCCGAGCCCAAAAACAGGATGTTAACTTAACGTTAGAGCGCTCTAAATAGGTTTCTTACGTGCAGTGTTTTTTTATTTCGGGGAAGCGGGGGGGGGTACAATCCTAGTTTGAATGTAAGAATAGAACTCTAACCTTAGTTAGGCAGGCCTAGATCCAGACCTTTACCTTTCTAACCTTATATAGATCAGGCTAGTCTAACGCCCGGGCTCTAACGCTTACATAAACGCGGCACACTGACAATCACAACACAAGTGTCCGGCCATTGTTAAATTAGCATCGCCGCGCAGCGGCGTGCTGCGGCGGCGTTCGCGACAGTCTGTATAAAGGATAAAAAGCCGGCGGGCTAGGCCGTGTTATGACAGTGCCACTACGTTAACCAATTTTGATGTTACATAGATTAGGTAGCTAGACTCTGATTCCTTGAACTTAAATTACTAATGTTTTGCAATGCTAGACCAGAACTATCGTAGATTAGATCCAACGTTAGCACTTAACTGTTAGGTCTGGTTTAGACTGAAGCTGAAGGCTGTACCAGGGCGTGTTGGTGGCCTTGTGTATCGATTTTTTTTTTCCTACGATTTTCAAGTGCTTTTTACAACACTCATAATCCTGACAGATACCTGTATTCTACAGTAGACCTAACGTTACATCTATTATTCTCTTACACAGAGGAGGATGGTAAATGCTAAACACGAGCCGCTGCCGCCACTTCGAGTATCGGAGTCGGTGCGGCTAAGTGTAAATGCCAAAAACGTTAAAACAAAAACCCCAACTTGATACGACTTAACACAGGTCAAAGTCTTCGGCCTAACGTGAGGTCTGGTTGGGATCGGAGTCTGCTGCTGATGCAGCCAGCAGTAGTTGCAGGCAGGGCACATCTTAGCCTGTCGGATTCGTAATGGAAGCCTGAAACTTAGCCTTTTGAAGAACTGGTCCTGGGGCTTTTCTTCAGTCTAAGACAAGCTCGACCTCTGTATGCCAGTGCGACCAAAGTTAGTTATCAGCATGATCTTGACAGGTATCTTTACAATGAGCTATTGGTATACGCCACTCACATACATGTAAATATATTTTAACCTGTTCAGATCGTCTAGATCACCGGATTGCGATACAGAGGTCGAAGCCTTCCGGTTATTTCCAGTCTTGTTTCTGAAATGCTTCAATTTATTTCTGGTCGGGAGCAACACTAACGATTCCTTATTTTGTCCCCGTCCAGATTAATGCGCAGGACTTACGTTACTTCTACGGCCTGACAAAAGTTGGATAAGTATCCAGGTTCTATGGGTGCAACGATATAGACCTTAGGCTAGGGCTAAGCTTTGACCTGCTGATGTCGAGTTGGTCATCGTTTTTCTGGTTTACTAATCCAGCGCGATCTTCTACAGACATTTCCTTGCAGGCCCTATCTCCTTCTTGCACTACACTAGGTCTACCTGCCAAAATATCTGTTGAATAACTTATTCTTTTGGACTAGAACTCATACACGTCTACATCGTCAGATCTATTTTAGTCCCAACGACCGTACCATGAGACAACGCTGTTTATCGAACACCGTCTGCACGGCCACCCCATTGTACCAGTCGTCTAGATCTAATGTGTTTTTCTTTCTATATTGACTCAGTCTGCCTCGATCTTGAGATCTACCTAAAAAGAGACGTCTAGAAGTAGAAACCGCTAAGCTCCTTTTTATTTGTCCCGGTCATAAGCCTTCACGTTACACCTACTTACGACCACTGGAAACCCATTCAGTTTATTTTTTTATTTTTTGCAATTAATCTAAAACGTTAGATCGAAGTTACAATTACAAAACAATTGCTGAAAATCTCAGCTTACAGTCATATCTGCATTCACTTGGAAATGTGTAAGGCATATTCAACTTGATTAAATATCATTGTAATTGCTATGAATACTGCCAATTTGCAATGTATTAAGCGATCCTCATAATTCAATACACAAATTTCGAACTGTTCTTTCGGAGTCTTGACCAACACCAATATGCAATCCACACTCCCTACTCTCGTCCAAAGATGTGATATTCAATATCAGCATCACCACCTCGTGAACCAATAAAATTCTTGGACCGTAATACATTAGACTTCGCAGTGGTTAGTCGCGAGCCGTCTGAAAGGAGGCGTGTCATACTCGATATACGACAAAGTGCAGCTTCCAATAAGAAGCGTTTTCCACTATTTCGCGACCAATTGACACTCGACGCTAATCAGTGAATTAATTCAACACCTTAATTGTTAACACGTTCTTTCTATGTAAAATGAAAACTTCTAATAGAACATGACGCCGCCATGTTCATATTACGTAATTTCTAATAGCCAATCAGAGAATGATGGAGTCTAAGATTAAATCTAGTACCAGTCTGTGATCTTTATGGCAAATGACCCCGAAAATGCCCTTGTTTTACAACAAAAAAATTAACAACCAAACGTGACTCCTCAAGCATCTTCAGGGATCAGATGGATCCCCTATACTACCAAACATCGCTTTATTAAACTTTCTAAAGATTTTTTCAGTGGTTATTTGATACCTTTTGGAACCAGCAACTGGCCGAACAACTGAAAGGCGGTTTCCGCTCCTGGTGGAAAACAGCGGTTATACAATTGTCTCCCTTATATTCTAAATAAGTAGTCAAAGCGAGACGATCGAGAAAATTATAAATCTCATTATTTCTTATTTTTATTGCCATTATTTTGGTACATTCTACCCTCAAATTACCCAATCTAAAAAGTTCAATCTACAATATTAATCACAACTATTCATCAATGCTGAAAACAAACATTGACAAGCGTAAGAGTAATTGAAAATCCAAAATGTGACCACCAATTACCAGCTCCTGTGGAAATAATCCCTCCAAATGAGGATCTTTTGGTGACCAGAGTAAATTTCTTCGCATCCACTTACACAAACATACGCTTCTAAAAATCCACTACACGTTCTTCACATCTTTACAATACACTTTCTTAGGTTAACATTAAAAACTGCCAACAAACAAATTCACACTCATATGCGCGATCCCTTCAATAGCCTAAGAAATCGATCTATATTTCTTTTTCGCGGAGGTCTGCACAAAACGTATTATATCAACGATATACCTATCACTACTACATTCACTAAACCATATCATTTGGTCGTGGCCGCAAATCGGCGCCGCCTGCCAGACCGAGCCATACTAAAAAGTTACTTCATAAACCCACCTCAAACAAGCGATTAAACAAGTCTCTTTTTATCTTCTAGTCGTGATCGATGAGCAATCCGTCAAAAACCACCGAAAACAAGTTATACACGTCCTTGATATTTCGCCGGAAAAACTGGCCAACACCCGTAGTAGCCTGCGACCAAATCACATCCCACGAGAGAGACCAGAGCACCCGAGAGGAGAGAAGAGACGAACCCAGTCCCCGTTTGGTGTTAAAATACGTATAATCCCGTGTCCTGACCATTAAACATAAATGACCGAAAACCTCTTGCTTATTTCATTCGCATTACTGATATGTCTCGACCAAGAACCCCTTACCCTCCCTCTCCTACTCAATCCCGGGACCTTTGCTTGGCATCTGCCAGCGCTGTAATCACTAACGGTTAACTTGTACACTCCTTCCAGACTACTGCCATCCATCTTACGGGAATGACAGTATATATATATCCATACTAGGGTGGCCAGAAGAAGAATGCTACGAGTCCATGATCGCTAATTTCCTCACCCATTATCCGCAAAACTGCTGCACCCGGCGTCTGCCATGAGCCTTTAATTTTTAATTTCGTTGGTTAGACACACTTTTTTTCCAATAAAATGATACCAAGATCATTCATTTGAGGAACGGCCGTTTTGCCATTCGCTAGGGCCAATTTTTCGGAGCAATGGTAATTTCCCAAACTTTGCAATTTTCACAACAGCGTCGGTCATCGGGCTAACGCCGAGCTATTCCTTGGCGTCCAGCTTGCCCATATCGGACAAACCGCGAGACAATGGAAGACATCAGCTCGCATCCGGTCATTCCTATATGAAAAACGATGGGCATTCCAGCCCCTTTTGTCTTGCGGTCTTGTCCGGTATGGCAAGCTGAGACCCCAGAATATCTCGGCGCTCTGCGATGACCGCCGCCGCATGTGAAAAATTGGCAAATTTGGGAAATTGCATTGCTCGCAAAAAATTAGGCCCCATAGACATCAAAACCACGTTACTCAACAATCCACATGATCTTTTTTATCTCCTTTCTCTTGGAAAAGGCACATGTTGCTAACCAACGAACATAAAAATTAATGAACAGATCATTGCCAATCAATGGTTGAAGACATGCTTACGCGATCATACTCGTAGCATCTCTTTCTGGGCCACCCTGTTATATCATGATACAACTATATATATCTTGAAAGCCTTTATTCTGAATTCTGAACTCGTCCTTTCGTTTTTTCATGTTTCTGTTTTTTATCACATTAATTAAAAATCTCTAGCGTCCCACCTCCCGCGAGTTTTTCATTAATTGGACTTTAAACAACAAACACAAACAAAAAAACAACACAAAGGATATTCACGAATCTGTTCATTGCCGTTCGATCATGACCTTTGGGCCCATAAAACTTCCTCTAAAAAAACAAATCCC
>JZLH01S0062684.1:59373-87171 GCA_001188425.1 Eucidaris tribuloides | reverse complement strand
TCTGAATGCAAGTAGATGTCTGGATTTCATTCCCCTTTAATATAGAACAGCAAGGTTAGTGGCGCGCCCACAGACTGACCATGGTGAAACAAACAGAAATTTCTGCGAAATGCAACCCTATTTTCCCGCCATTCCGCCAGGCTTATTGTTCAATAGATCCCATAGTAACCCTCGAGAATTCGTTTTTTTTTTTTTTTTTAGGGGGGGGGGTAGTGGAAAGAAGGGACATCTTGAGCCATGACTCTCGCCCATCACTTCGTCAGTTGCTCATGGCTAATGACCGGAACTAGTATCCGACCGATATCGCCATTCTGAGCGCTGACTTGGGAACAACACAGTAGGTATTTGAATGAATGAATAAATAAATAATTGAATTGTGAACAAATGAAAATAAATGAATAAAAATTGTATAAGTATATATGCTATATAGATAAATGAAAAAATGAAATTAAATATAAATACGTACAGTATAAATGAATTATATAAATAAACTTTTATATCTTTGCTGTGAAAACTACCTCTTACTAAATATCTTTAAGTGAAAGTCTTTCAGGGCTTACGTTTTTTTTTTTTTTATTTTTTAATGAGGGGGGGGGGGGGGGGGGGGGGGGGGGGGGGCGGGGAGGGGTAATACACCTCCCAATTCTCATTATATTATATCAGGATCTGGTATGGGCTGACAGAACCGGAGGAATAAGGAGAGTTCCCCCCACCCCCCCCGCACACAATTACAAGTTTTGCACGTACTAAAAGTCTTTTAATGAACCGTTACCGAACAAGTATTTTGGCAGCTTCCAGAATTATTAATCGCAAGAGAGTGTGCTAAGGAAATCAGAAATTTGCCAGTTTTTAAGATGCAAAAATCAGTAATCTGTTTGACCGGTGGGGGGGTGGCGGTATTGGCAGGGGAACCTGATTATCATCATCACTTCTTTAAAAACACTTAATGATCATTTTGCTAAAAGAATTTTGGAGTCGACAGTTTTAGAGGATTATGTAACCCTTTTAAAACTGGAACATCGAACATTGTTGATTATGCACTGTACAGCGTAAAACTCTAAATAATTTCTTACAGCGAGCAACTGTAGCTTATCAGTATTTACTAGACACGGCCGTCAACTTGTAAAGTGCGAACTAGGTTACCTCGAAATACTAATGCCCATAATTTCCCCAATGGCCTCTCGAATAAAACTCCGAAACGACTCGAACTGTCAACAAATGACGATTGATGTAGGAGCCAACTTCTGCGATAGTGGCACAAAAATGTGTAATATTCCTAGCGATATAGAAATCGGTGCATACTACATTTTTTTTTGCCATTTTTAAAGGTAATGGAATGTTTGGGGGTAAACCTCATGGATCTGAACACTACTCTACATGTATAATAAGTAACTTGCAAGGAATTTCTCTGTGATAAATCTTGTTACGTCAACGTTTGAGATAGAATACACTTATCGTCAATTATCCTTGTATGTTTTGATGTGGCTCCCTATGTATCTTATTTTATCTGGCCAGATAAAATTAAAGTACTAGTATGTTTATGCTTGAATTCTCTATAAGTAACAAAATTAGGACGATAATCCTTCAGCTGGAGAGATCCTTTCCTAGCTAGTGTACAGTGGTATATATTTAACGATTTGCGTTACTTGAAGGTATATTTTCGAGTGTTCCAAAATGTCGCACTAACTTTTAATGGCCGTGTATATGCCCGTCGCGTTCTCACATTTAAACCTTGATTGATTGTTGCTGTGCTTGTCTTGCTGCCTTGTTTGTTGCTTGCTTGCTTGCTTGCTTGCTGCCATTTGTTGCTGATTGAATTGATTGGAGGATGGATTAGATGAGTGATGATTGATTGATTGATTGATTGATGATTGATGATTTGATGAATTGATTAAGGATGGATGAATTGAGAGCTTGCATTGATTGCATTTGATTTGTTATGGTTTCATTCACATACTTTCATTTAATTTCACTATACTTGGAATAGGAGAATAAATCATGAGAATTTTTTTTGAAGGAATATACATGACAATCGCGCATATTACGAAATGTTTAATGCCGACTCACTCTCACCGCCCATTATTTTTAAAGGCAAATGACACGATTGGGGTAGTCCTCTAACTTGGCTGTAAATACTCTTAGAATCAAGTAAAATATGCCAAGGATTCTCCTGTGAAAATCTCTGTAATCAAACGTATGGACTCATTCTAAAATTTAACAAATGTCAATTATATCGTAGCACGAAACCTGCTGATGTGCGCTCTCTATGGGGCTATTTTTATCGTCCCCGGAAAAAAATTAAGATACTCCTATGTTTATGCTTGATTCTCCTTAGAATAAAACAAATTCAGACGAAATCCTCCCAGAGTGGGAGATCACTCCTGACTAGTGATATAGATTGTATATATTTTCAACTCATTTGTTTGAGGCATTTTCAAGTGTTCCCAATATGTCGCTAACCCTTTTATGTGGTATACAATACAAATTTGATATTCTGTAAGATGGAAAATGTGATATCAACGGAAAAACAGGAGTGTATTTACAATGAGAAATACTGAGTGGCTTTATAGAATTAACATGAACACATAGTCCTTAGTAACTGAATAATCGAACATTGTTTAGTGTACGACCACAAATAATTCTAATGCAAAGACATACACTGTGTGGGAATGCAGCAATGCCCCCCCCCCCCCCCACCTCGAAGGTGTTATGAGAATATAGGCCCCTATGAGAAGTGTGATGGTAATGATAATAATAAATGATAAATAATGAGGAATTTGATGATGATGATGATGATGATGATAATAATAATAATATTATTATTATTATTAATACTGCTGCTACTACCACTACTACTGCTGCTACTACTACTACTACTACTACTACTACTACTACTACTACTACTACTACTACTATTAATGATAATGTTAATGATGATGATGACGATGATGATGATGATGATGATGTTCTAAATATCGTGTTCGTGATTTGGCCACTTTCGCACAAAAAGAACGACAATTCCAAAGCAGTTTGAAATAAATGTCAACATTTACACTGTCATATCACAATTTTACATAAAAAAAGAGAATATCGAATTTATCGATTATCTTGATAAATGATACGTTCCCGTGACGTTTGATGATTTACGCCCCATCTCACGGAATGTTATGGGTGGTATAGACTGTTGTTGACATACTGAGGAGGGTCACGTGACCCGACACGTCGTTACGTCATCTTGTCGGTAAACCCAAACATGCACGTGATCACGTCTAGTTGTTCTCGTGACCGTCATCCTCCGATCATGTACAAGTTGGGAGGATGCCCATTTGAATTTCGATACAGGTAGGTCCTCTCTTGGTTAAACTTAAAGTGGAATTCCATCAGGCTGCTGGCAAGTTGCATCGAACAGAATTAGACAATCATGGTGCACATTATCAGTGAAAGTTTGAGGGAAATCTGAGAAACCACGATGAAAAATATTATTTATGAAATATATGATCATTACAATTTGACAACACTTTTGTCCGATGCGAGCAAAACTTCCTTCTGTTTTGTGCACAAAATGTCATTAAATTTTCATTTTCTGTGAAGACACAAATTCATCTCTATATGTAGGGCCTATATATTCATACTAACACCATTTACGCTCAATTTTTTCTATTATAAAGGCATTGTATAACAATGTTTCCAGTTTTAAAAATCTGAGGTACATGATTCCCCATGCATGCAGTGTCTCTGATACGGTCTAAAAACGAAGCCCAGAAAAAGTGGCAGTTTAAAACGATCGTTTAGTGCTTTTAAAAATAGTGAAAATCATTGAGAGACCATTCCAACTTTTCCCCATAGACTGCTGTGTTGCAGAATTTCCTATCGGCTGAGAATAATTATTGTGCCAATCTGTACATATTGTAATAGTGACAGCGTAACTGTCCAAACTTTTGTGTTCTAGGGTGTTTATTTGTCCATTCAGACACTGTCAGATATGTCAGATAGCAAAGTTCGACAATTTTTTAAACGAGTCTTCTACAGTGTTATATAGTTTAGTTTGGGGGATTTTTTTTTAAAATTTGAAAGCTTTATGCCCAATGGTCTTATCACACCAATAACAGATTCTGAATGTCTTTCAATTTTTTTTTTAAATTCATTGATGAAAAATCTCGGGGGAGGGGGAGCGAGATTTTTCGGGGTACCCCCGAGAATTTCGAGTATATTTTACATTATAGCATCCAAAGGGTTAATAAGGTGTTAAGGTTATAGCGAGTTATACTTCATCAGAAAGAGCAGAAGTACCGTTAGTATGTTGTGTTCAGGCATAAACAGTCAGGCAATGAAAATATAGTGATGACGATGTTTGCCTACAAACCAAATAAAATGCTGCTCACAGTGAATGTCACAATTTTGTCAATTTTTTTCAACGATCTTTGGAATATTCAAAAATTCATTCCTAATTTGTCCGATGTTGTCAAACTTTCATGGATCTTTCCAAAGTTTCTGTTTTATCTACTGTTATTCTAAATATTTTGCTCTCAGACAGTAACACTCCTTTAAGGGGAGACGATATCATGAACTTGGCGATACCAGACATTGCTCGTATACTTTCCAAATGTCGAGTGCGTACGCCAAATAATCATAAGACCGAGGGTAAACCTACCCCCCACGGAAAAAAATCTTAATGACTCTCTCTTCGTGACCAATGTTTGTGACGTGAGAATGTTGGCACAGATAAATGGTAGTAGTTTTTGCAAGATGCACTTTATAGTGACCCCATTTTTTTCACTACTTGCGATGAATGACTGCAAACTTTTGCGGGTCTCGAAAAGAAAATAATGAAGGTCAAGACGGGTCTCGAGGAAGGAGCAATGCACGCTGTATCATAGGCGTATCCAGGAGTTTTCGGGGGGGGGGTGTTCATTCGCGGCCACATCATGCCCGTTCACGGTCAAACAACGGCGCGAATCAGGGGGAAAATACACGATGGTGCGGGGCGATTTCGCCCCCTAAATGTGTAAAAGAGCCCCCGTAATTTGTCATAAGGGAGTATCTAAAAAGCACTGAAACGGGAAAAGTAGCCCCCGAAAAGAAAATTTTGTTTTTTTCCTTGCGCGAAAGCCAAAAAAAGTTGTGTGTAAACTATGTTGGGGGTGGGGGGTGGGGCTAGTCCGACGGGAAAAATTTTTCACGGCTAACTCATGTCCGTTCTCCACTAAACCGTGGAGCGAAAAAGTGTGTATGGGGGGGGGGGCGACGGGAACTTTTCACGGTCAAATCATTTCCGTTTGCGTTCAAACCGTGGAGCGAAAAGCCAAAATTGTTGGAGGGGGAGAGGAAGGGGTTGGGATGGAGTCGGAATTTATGTTTTAAAAGGGTGTGCTTTGGGGGTGTATATCCCCTTCTGCAAAAGGGGGATGTTTCAATGTTTGAACACCCCTCAATTCGCGTATGCACTGTATAGACGGGGCCTACACGTATTGATGACACGGAGGTATGTCATGTTATCTTTTAACTGTGGTATCGATTCTCTTTCTAGTGAGATCCTATGTCCTCAATCTGAAATGCGCGTGATCCTCCTCCAATGGTTGATGTACAAATATGGATCTCACAACATAGGAGGTATAGGTAGTTGAATGATGAATGATGTATCACGCTTGATGTCTGTTACGATACATTGTTTGACGTAGGGGAAAACTACTGGGGTAATTGGAGAGAGAGAGAGACGGTGGTTGGAATATTGGTAACCCGACATTATGTTCCGTCGACAGTTCGTCAGAAGACAAAGAGTCGCGGTTGAACTTGCCATTGGGTGTACAGTTCAGAATAGGGTTAGCTTGGGTTGCCATTGGGTTTCTAGTTCAGAATAGGGTTAAAGCAGAATGAAACCCAGACATCTTCCTGTGCTCAGAGAATACAAAACAATAAAAGAAATACAACAGTGACAGTTTGAGCAAAGTTGGTTGAACTGCTCAAGAGTTATGACTGTTCAAAGTTTATTTAATCGTTGTTATGGAGGATTCTTAAATTGGCAACTCTACCACTTTTTGAGATGAAAGTGTGGAGAACTCCCCATTGGTTTTGTACACAAATTTTCACTTATTCTCACTTTTTATCAAATATTTAATTTCCTCTTGCTTGTTGTACAAGTATGTCCCAGCAAAAATGATTTGTACATGTTTTCTGGAAGAATTTGATTATCTTCACAACTAACATTTCAGAAAAACGTAAATTTGTGAAAATTTGACTTCATACAAAACTAACGGGGAGTTCTCCACACTTTCATCTCAAAAAGTGGTAGTGTTGCCAATTTAAGAATCCTCCATACATAAGGATTATGCAAACTTTGAACATTTATAACTCTTGAATGGTTCCGTCAAATTTGTCCAAACTTTCACCATTTTCTTTCTCTTATTGTTATCTATTACCTGAATGCAAGTAGATGTCTGGGTTTCATTTCCTTTTAAGGGAAATGTATGTTATTGTCGCCGGAACACATATGTCGCTGGAGCAGATGTCATGGAACATACGGGAAAATAATTACCGGTACTTGGTCCATGCACAACAATTTATTCTACTTCTCCTTTTGTGTAGCAGCGCGCGACTGTGTGATTCCCAACCGTTCAGCTATGGGGAAAGGTAGCACAACCTGAGTTTAGGATAGAGATTGAGATTTAGGATAGAGATTGGGATTTAGGGTTGGGATAGAAATTGGGATTAGGTTATTGTTTTATAGTGGGAATTGGTCGTAAGTTACGGCTGCATGCATTATTTGGAGTTACAGCATAATGTATTAGACAAAATGGCTAATAGACCAAATGGATGTAGAGTTAATTGGAGGTGACAATAAACTGTTTGAATATACAATACAATAAGAAAATTACAGTAGAAAACTGGAGACAGAGTTGTCGCTAGTTGAACGTTTCGCATCGTTTCAGCGGAAATGTCTTACTATTAAAGGCATAATTAATCGAATTTATATAAGGTTCTACAAGGTAGCATAATATTTACACTCACTTTTATCATGGACCTACAACGAAGGTCCATGCTTTTATCAATGTTACTAACGGTTGCCCCCCCCCCCCCCGCCCACACACACCTAAAATCATATACTGTAGTGAAACTAGACTCTATGAATGGTGTGGCAAAATAGCACACGCTACCGTGAACTACATTTTAGACCTTGATCCGCGCCCTGATCGTACAGGCTGTAAAATATCGCGCACATTCTCACCAGCAGCAGAAATCGTCTGGCCTGGATTTCATTGTCAAACAATAAAATGATGAGGATCGATTTCACCCTCCATATGGTCTGGAAAACGATGTATTTCTGTGGCGTGGAGTCAGACCGCAGAATCACCTGTTGCGTGTTTGCATACAGCAGTGATGTTGCATACAGCAGTGATGTGTTTACACGGTGAATGGCTCCAGACAGCATAGTACACGAACGTACAGATATATAGGCCTATACTGCCCCCCCCCCCCATGACAAAGGGCATAACTGACATTTTGGTGTTTCAGAGATATTGAGCAAAATGTATTTTGTTCAACCCGTAAAGCCCTATTCAGTGTCCTTTTAACAAGCAGATTATGAAACAAAGGGACACTTGTAATTATTTTTTTTTCTTCATGTTTAACATGATGTACTGACGGTACGTCCCCTACACTATATAACTCAATTTTGAAAAAAAAAAAAAATGTCAGTGATGCCCTTTTGTCATGGAGGGGGGCAGTATAGTGCACATAATTATAGTCAGGGGCATACAGAAAGAGGAGGGGTTATTTATTTATGTTATTTTATTTATTTTAGTCATTTATTTTAGTTATTTATTTATAGGCGTACTTATATAGGCTATTTACTTATTTATTAAATCATTGATTCAGTCACTGATTCATTCATTTACTTGCATTATTTATTTATTTCAAATCATTGACTCACCTACATACTTGTATTCTTATCCAGTCTCCCTATAGGGCTACACCACAAGTTGTAATGATTATATGATTACATCAGATCAAAATGCTTAAAAAATATGCTGAACAGTACAAAAGAAATTATTATCCGAGTTTTCTTTTTTATCAAATCCATTGTGATTTGGACAAGCAAAGGAATAACAAATAACTTTAAAAAATTGAAATGATGTACGAACTTCCTTATATCTGGCTTTGTTTGAACACTTCTTCGGAAATCACGTACTCGTATATAATTAGGCCTACAAGGCGAACACCGAGCCAGTTGATATAGAAATGATATTAAATAAAGGTACTATACCAGCAGAACAAAACAGCATCTGAAGAAAAATCAGGGATTCAGTTGTACAAATTTAAATAGTACTTTGAGTTTGGTGTCCAGAGTGCAGACCCCTGCGTGGTAGAAAGCTTCCGTTTCAGATGGTGATGTGATCAATAGGCTCATTACGCCCACGCGCGATTGGTGTATAGGTGTCTAGACTAAATTAACATTAACTTAAACAATGTAGGTCCATGCGTTGTACTGACTTATAATATAAATAATATTTAAGCCGCAATTAGGAAATGTTTGTATGTACTACACACCACGTGTCGATGATTTCTTAAACAGGTACAACAAAGTTGGATTCATGATCAGCTTGATTTTCTCTGTTTTCGCTTGTATTTAGGTAACTACGAAGATAAAGTACATTTATGGAAACATGTTCGCATTTATTGTGATTTCAACGCAATAAAAGACAAATTGATACAATAAATATTAGTACCTATATAAACAAAATACATAAACAGTATTTACTGAATACTGTTTGTCAATGAGAAAATTGGCGTGTGATGTAGTGAGTAGGAGTAACATATGGGATAATGCATGTTGCAAACATTGAAGCACATTATGTGCTCAGAGTCTGCTTGAGGCACAGATAGTAAAGAGGAAAACTCCTTTCTACTCATGTTTAGGTGGCTAGACATTATAGTCTTTACTCGAATCCCTAAGCAGTCAAGAAAATTCAAACTTACAATAAATGCGAGTCTGGAAACTTGTGGGACACATACATGTAGTTCTTTTTTTTCACAGTCATTCCGAACCAGGCTGCAAAATCAACCGATGTTGGGGCGTAGGATGGTTTGAAAAAATAAAGGCGAAAAACAGTACCGACTATCGAGAATTTATCATAGTTCGGAGTTGTCTGTATGTTGCAATATTTGTAGTTCATATAACACGACTGGATACTGGCCAACTCTCCGATCCACGGAACTATGGAGAAGCTCCTTGAAGTTAAAGATGGTTTGAAATAAGAGCCGAAATATCGAGAACTTATCATGCTTCTATAGTTGGAGTATCGGCGTGATGACCTAGTGGTTAGAGCGTCCGCCTCACGATCGGAAGGTCGCGGGTTCGAGCCCCGGCCGAGTCATCCCAAAAACTTTAAAAGTACCTTCTGCTACCTTCTAGTCAGGCGCTCGGCATTCTAAAACAGGGTTTGAATTATCGAAAGTCCTCGATGGCCATGGCCTCGGATGCCCCAGTGACTGGCCTTGATGCCCTTGACGTTGGCCTTGGAAGATTAGTGTACCTTTTTTACTTTTCCTTGTTTGTACTGTATTATATGAATGTGCCCTATAGAAAATTGGCCATGCCCTAAAATTATCAAAATTTAAGGCCTACTAGAATAAAGAAGGGTAGTATATGTGATAAAAATTTATGTTATACAGGGCCCACTGGTAGAGCAGTCTATTTGAATGAAGTGGCTACCCTGGGTAAATACTAAATAGAACGTTATTATTCTTATCTGTATATTGTAGAGTACTATGTTCGACTCTGGAAGCTAAAACTAGTTGAAGCAGAGTCGCAGTTGAAAGTTCTTCGCTCTGATTTGGGAATTTGGATGGGGTAACTTGAATATAGAGCAGTCTTTGAACTCAGACTAGCACTAGACATTGCCCGCTGTCTGCCAGAAATACCGCAGGGATACTGATACTATTGCGACGAATATATAAATAGGGCCGTGGAGAGGACGGAGGATGGATGGGGGTGATAACACTCAACTGATAGTCCGTGCCAAGACGTTTAAAGGCTGTGTTTTTGATTTGCACACCGAACCATTTTTTTTGCACAGATTTGAGCAAACTGAAGATAGCTACATAGAAATGAAATATTGAAAATATGGGATTTATACTTCGATGTTTTTGGGGAAAAGCGATAAATCATTGAAATTGGGTTACCTGTAGCTTTCACCTACTAATTTGAATTTGAAGATTGCTTGACAATCGTCCGCCTGAATTTGTTTTTATGTTAGCAGGTAGAAACTTCAAATTCAGTGACTAAACTTGCGATGTATTAAGCTGGAGGTCACCAAAAGGTCAAAGGGTAGTGGCAGGGGTAAACGACCTTTTTTTAGCAAACAAAATTTTGGGGGAATTTTTTTTTATTATGGTCCATAAGTGCCCCCATTTTCCCAATTTCGACTAAACTTGGATGGCGGATGTCTCAAAGGGAGCTGAAGGTCAAAGGTCATCCGTAGGGGTCAACGACCTTTTTGAGTGAGCAGGTTTCTATTATGGCCCATAACGTTGCCCCCGTTTGCTTAATTTGGACCAAACTTGGATGGTAGATGTCTCATAGAAAGCTGAAGGTCACCAAAGGGTCAAAGGTCACATGCAGGGGTCAACGACCCTTTTGAGCCCAATGTTCAGTTTTTTGAGCAAGTTTCTATGTACGTGAAACTGGGCGAAACACGTTATGGATATCACCTATAATTTCTTACATTGCATACCTGTTTAAAATCGCGTGATATATCTTGCACCCTATGCAGTACCTCTATCATCCCTTTTTTTCTATTTTCTTATAGCGCATAGAGACATGCCCGGCAAGGTGCTATGCGCTTTATAATATAAGCATGGTTTATTATTATTACATTTCAATGCTGGTCTGAGCATAGTATCGACACTCACTCCGGACCCCGGTTGATGTAAAATAAATATTGAAGTAAATGCTTAAACCCATTTCGTTCTTGAGGTACTTTTCGACAATTTCCCATCGTATCACACCTTTGTAAGTAAAGGAAAACAATAACAGCAACGACACGTGCCAATTCATTGTAATACCATGACGAAGTTTCACAATGCGGTTGCCGGGCCGGAGGAGAGAAATTAACTTTCAAGTCTGATGAGTTGGCAGCGGAAAGCGCGAAGGATTTTATTACGTAACTATCAAAGCTCTTGTCAACATCTAGCCTTGGATACTTGTGTAATCACATGACAATCCCATGAAATTTTTAGCGATCGCGTTATCTTTTTTTTTTCAATTTAAAGGCATAATTAAACAATTATTTCAAGTTAAAAAATCTGCGGTACATAAATTCTTGTGCTATAAGTGTCTCTGATAAGGTGTGGAAATGACGCTCAGAATAAAATTGCACTTTAGTTTTAATCATTTGGTACTTGAAAAGTTGAAAAGTGTGAAAATCTAAGTATTGAGTACCTAGTTTTGCAAGGGCGTAGGCTGGGGGGTGCACTGGGTGCACATGCACCCCCCCCCCACAGAGCCATAGGAGTTCCACCCCTGGCAAGCAAAACGAAATTTGTACCACTTTTTCTGCTTTCAACGCCTGATTTACTGAACTTTAGTTCCACCTCTCTAAGATGTGCACCTCCCCATGTCACTTTAGTTCCACCTCCCCAAGATGTGCACCTCCCCGTGCCCAAACCAGCCTACGCCCTTGTTTTGCCATGTCCATTTCCCCCGTAAACTACTGTGTCTGTGTTACAAGCATGATTGGAAGGTAGTCCTCAACTTTGGGTAAAGCTATTCTAGAATTGATTAGACTATGCAAGGATTGGCCCGATGATCTTGCCAGTGGCAGCATAACTTTCCAAAGTTTGGTATTCTAGGGTGTTTAATTATACCCCCGCCAAAAACAAAGTTTGAAGGGGGTATATAAGAATCGGCGTACGGTAGGGCGGTGGGCGGTTGGTCCGTTGCAATTCTTGCGGTTCGAACTACTTCCTCATTTTTTACCAATGCTCATGAAATGTGGCACAAACATTGGTTTTGGGGTAAAGATGTGCAAGACACATTTTTCGCATGTATCGGACACTGCGTTGCCATGGTAACGGCATATTATGGCAAAAAATCAGGTAAAAATCTTGCGGGTCGAACCCCTTCCTCAGTTTTTGAGAAATGCTCATGATATTTGGCACACACATTAGTGTAAAGATGTGCAAGACAGCTTTTTTGAATGTTTTGGAAGCTGTGTTGCCATGGTAACGGCATATAAATAGCAATAAATTAGGTAAAAATCTTGCGATTTAAACTACTTCCTCAGCTTTTGACCAATGCTCATGAGATTTAGCACAAACATTGGTTTTGGGGTAAAGATGTACAACACACATTTTTTTTTTTAGCATGTGTCGGACACTGCGTTGCCTGGTAACGGCATATTATGGCCAAAAAATCAGGTAAAAATCTTGCAAATCGAACTACTTCCTCAGTTTTTGAGCTATGCTCATGATATTTGGCGCACACTGTTAGTCGTAAGATGAAAATGTGCAAGACTCATTTTTGAATATGTCGGAAGCCGCGTTGCCATGGTAACGCATGTTATGGCAATAAGCCAGGGATGTGATGGGGCGGGGGCATTAATCGCCTCAGCGATATTTCTAGTTTCAATTACTTGTCTATTCAAGCGATATTATGTAGCTCAGATATGACATTTTGGTATGTATACATGTTTTTGATTAAACCTCCACAATGTTAAATTGTGTCTTTAATTTAGGTGTGGGTTCAATTATTGAAACATGCATATCAAAATTATATGAAGCAAAGAGGAAGAGGTTAGGATGTCGGCATGGATATCATTATATGTACGTCACAGTACGTAGTTGCTTTCATGGAACTGGAAGGGGTGGGTAGTTGCATTTCTTCATTAATACGTGAAAAAAATGCCAAATTAGAATGAACTGATTTAAAGTTAACTGCAGAAAAAAAATAGTAAGTCAATTCAAATTACATTCAATTATTCATATCGGCTTGTCGTGCTCCGTTCCAGAGGTCGTAAACATTTCTGCTGATACTGATAGCTGTACATGGAGGAAGTGCAAGGAAAATCTCCAGCCTATTCTTTTCTTGCTAGTACATGTACATCTCACTAGGCAGTGTTTTAGTAATACACGTACATGTACATCCTTATGCATACATTGGGACTGTTGGAATTTGGGATTGTACAACCTCTCCGAGGCGGTGAAATCGTATGAGTAACACTGTGGCCTACTACTTTTTCCCGCTTGACATTTTGCAAGCTTACGCAGAGTAAATTTACTCCGTATACACAATGATATGCAAACACGGTGTGGTGACGCCACTTCCGAGATTGTGTACTATTTTTTAAGGGCACGGCGATGTAAATATTGGGATACGATTTGCGTGTTACGGAGGACTGTGTTTGATCACGTGATGTAAACATTGCGTTTCCACTTAGATGTCAAGCCAAGTAGTAGCTCCATGGTAGCTCTCAGATCACGTCTGTTATCATATGCAATCCGGGAAGGGGTGTCTTAATATTTGGAAAGGGCCGCTAAACGGAAAAATCGGTTAAAATCCCTCAAAATGTCATATAGTTCGAAGTGTTGTGAATGATGTATAGAGTCTGTCGACACTTGGTATAGCTGGGGTTGTTGAACAGTCAGACAGCGTTGACCTATTTTTCGGGGGTGGGGGGGGGGGGGGGCAAAAGTAAGAAAAATGTCAAAATTTTCGGCGCGCTCCTCGCGCGAACTTACAATATATTGCGCAAAGCGCATTGCGAAATTGAAAATAGTGTATGTTAAGTAATATTTTTATGTTAAATTTAATTACTTTTAAACATATTCTTGCATTACACTTAATATTTTTTGCAAGTTGTCAAAATTATTGGGGGGGGGGGCAAAACGATATATTTGCCCACCCCCAATATTTTCGTGGGATGACTGCCCCTTGCCCCCAGGATCGACGCCTTCGTAGTCAGATCCAAAAACACACAAACAATATGCACACACACAAAAAATCATCTCCGTCTATTTGAGTGGAGTTTTATGCTGAAAAATTATGATGTACCAAGACACTGTTATTTCCAGGAAATGTTCACAAAAATGTGATTTTATATCAAAAACAAAATTGAAATGTCGTGTTAAAATCATGAAATGGTGCAGTGGGCATGATTGATGGAGCGCCTAAAAAGTTGCCATGCATGTTCCCAGAAACCCTAGTTCTTATCATCCGCATTCTCGCTAGTGACCGATATTCATCTTTGAATTACTCCAGTGGATATGCCGGGTCTACATACTACAAGTGTAGTTAATCATTAAACCAAGAAATCGATTCCCTAAACGGGAACCCAAATCGATCACGCTTCAATCTTTGACGTCAGTGATTTATTCCAGTCTTTCATAAAAGTTCAGCAAAAAGTAGTTCGAAACTTTCAGACTGTTTCTTCGCAGGGGCAGCGTGAATCTTAGAAGTAGGAGGGGCGAAATCTGTTGAGAAAATTTTGCCCACCATTTTTTAAATTATTATTATTAGCCGGACTGCAAGCCAAACAGCATCCGACAAGCGGGGAGGGGGCAGGGGCCAACGACGACCATAGCATTTTTTGCCCGCCAATTTTTTTTTGTTAACCAGCCAAATGAACAACAATAGGGGGAATTGTTTTTCGAAAAACGGTAAATTCCTGTTATTTTGAACTAGTTTGAAAACAATAGAGGCGAGGGCGGTCGCCCCCTCCCCCCCCCCACCCCCCGTGGCGCTGCCTGTTTCGTCGTGGTTGTCATTGACATATTGAACAATCATGAGTTTGATTCCTACCCGTGATCGTCCAATATACGCAACGACCACGACGGAACTTTGAAAAGTACTAGAAAGAAGAAAAACAAATAGAACAGCTACTGACTGTCATATCAGACCGAATAAATGTCACTTGTAGCCGGCAATATTGTTTCACAGTTTCTGGTTTACCAGGATAAGACATAAGGATAACGTTAATGATTTTTGTAGCAGTATACTTTTGAAGATCGGGGAAATGTTCATTATGTAAAAGAACGGAAAGGTTATGTACAGTGTAACCGTTTCTGTAATAATTCGAGAAATTCAGGGGCATGCGTACAACTGGCCCATGATACCTCCAATCCGATCAATGTTAATCGAAACTTATCCTGATCGAGAGATTGCTAGCCTATATCTTTAATAGTGCTTTTTCATTTAAGAGATAAAGCTATCAAGATATATATGTTTAAATTTCATGGTGAATATCATTCACTTCCAAAATCCCGTCTATTGTTTTTTGCGCTTTTTGAAGAGAGGTGAAGATAAAAAAAATGCTTTCATTACGAGTGATTTTAACTTATTTCTTTGATGAATTGTTTCGATGATGTCGAACACATTCTTTGCGTTTCTGTAATTTCATAAAATAGACCTATACTATACGGGTACTGGATGTAGCATTTATCGCGATAGCAGGAGAATATGTATATAACTAACTATACCCGAGAAACCTTGGAATAAATCGATCTGAAAACAGGTTTTCCGTAACAAAGATAAATACATTAGATCGATTATATTGTCTGACGGTAATGAAAATTGGTAAACAATCCTGAAAAGATAACCTCGTGAATTTAGACACCACATCAATGAGTTTATTTGAAAGATACGTTTTCCTGGTTTGCCTAGAGAAAATGTTCCTCTAACGGTTAAGGTTCACATGAATCACATGGATTTGTAAAAAACAACCCCCTCCCCCCCCCCCCACACACACACACGCAAAATGGGGAGAGGAGAAAAAGGGGAGAACCGTCAATGGCAATTCAGGTCAAATTGCTTGTATGACGTCAGTTATAATATTCATTTTCATTTCAGTCCGTTCTTGAAAGAATAGTCCATATTTAGTCAAACACTAATTCCCCCTTTTCGAACGTTTTTGAAACACCCTTGAGAAAGAAGTCCACTCGACCTTTGGAAGAAGAAAACGATTCGAAGGAAATTAGCTAACAGCTCATGCAGGATGTGGTGTAACTCTCTATACTGTAATTATCGGGCCGCGTAGGTGTGTTTTTCACTGAGAAAGTGCTGTTTCTTGTATTCCCACATTATCTCAAGGTACTATAAACCCGACGGAAATGGTCTTCAACCATTGACCGTTAAATTTAACGTTAAATCGATACAGTTAGATTTTTATTTTTGAATAATCTGATAAGAAAGATTGGCAAGGGTTCATCCAGGTGTCGATTGTTTTCGTGATTGGAGTGAGGGTTGATGTCTGAAGTCATCGATAAGGGATAATATATCAGGGGATAATTATTTTATCCCCCATCCCCCCGATCGATACACGTAGATTCATTTTCCCAGCTTTCACCTTCTCACCCCCCCCCCCCCAAAAAAAAATAAATAAATAAATAAACGTGGGACTGACTGGCCATAGAAATAACTAGATTATAGTTTTCCCGGTTAGCCGATTGGATACAACAATAACGACAACCACCACCACGACAATGACGACTACTGCTTCTGTTACTACTACTACTACTACTACATCTACTACTACTACTACTACTACTACTACTACTACTACTACTACTACTACTACTACTACTACTGCTGCTGCTGCTGCTGCTACTACTACTTCTACTACTACTACTTATGCTACTACTATCGCCAATAATACAACATGTATAAATATTCAAACTCAATTAGGCTCTTGATCAATCAGTCGACTAACTGAATGCGCAATGAGTGGATGGACGAATGGTTGAATAACTCACTCAATCAATCAATCAATCAATCAATCAATCAATCAATCAATCAATCAATCAATCAATCAATCAATCAATCAATCAATCAATCAATCAATCAATCAATCAATCAATCAATCAATCAATCAATCAATCAATCAATCTAGTCAGCCAATCAACACGTCCGGTGGTATAATCGGCCCAAACGGAGTCTGTATTGGGTAACATGATGGTGGACCGTGCAGGTTGCGGAGTATATACCATGATTGTCATGGGAGAACATTTTCATTTGATCGGGATTGGGTCGTAATGCGTAAAGTATACAATCTCATTTCTGCGGTGTGAAATTCAATTCGGTAAGTGTCAAATTGGACTCTGAAATGGTGCCAGCTGCAAGTTGACACTTCCCGAGTGAAATCCCTTAAAATTTGTATTCACTATTTCCGAGTCAAACTTTCCAAGTCACCTTCAGAGTCAGTTTTTACTCAAGAATTGCATTTGGTGCTGATATTGAAAGGTGTCACGCGACTACAGGTAAAACAGGTGACACGGAACCGAGTCAGAATGACTCGGAAAGTGATCAAAATGACGCGAATCCACGCGTAAACAGGATGCCGTTATCGGGGGGGGCAGCCAAAAATTTCGCCTGGTAAAAACTAATCCAAAATTGCGTCCTTCTTCTTTCATTTTCCCGTTTTGTTGATTCCCCCCCCTGCCCCCCCCCCCCATGTTACCATAACCGCCACGGCACAATCAGAGTGGAGATACAAAAACAACTCGGGGGGGGGGGGGAGGGACACAAATTAGATTCGACAAAAATAAAGGGTGGTAAATTAGATGATAATAGGCACTTTAAAAACAACAAAGAGCCCCACTCTCATCCGTTGGAAAAGTACATGTATTTCGATTCCCGATCTTTCTACCATTCGGCAAACCTTATGAGAATAATCATTTTCGATCAAATATTTCGGCGGGCCTGAGTGAACGTCTGGCGGGATAGATTGGTCGCCGTTTAAGAACCCATGGGTAAAATGATGTCTTGAAACCTCATTATACTAGGAGGAAAAAAGAAGACGGATTATGTCAAAACACGGATAAACAAATACAATGAATGTTACTAAATGTGACTGGTTCAGTCTGGTTGTAATCGAAGATTCCAGAATACTAATGACCTGCCAACAACTTCTAGAACATAGGCTAAGGACAAGGCAAGGCGAACATGGCGAAGGTCACAGCTGAAAACCTCGGGGGGGGGGAGGTGGGAATGTGTGTGGGTGTATAAACGTCGATCTCCAGCTTGTATACATGGGTGCAAATCTAGGGGGACAGGGGGGCAAATCCCTCCCCAACCCCACATTTCAAAATGGATTTGCACCCATGCTTGTGTATCGACAGTCGTACAGCATGTACAGCGAGAGCATGTGTAGCCTTAAATTTCAGATTTTTATCTCCCCAATGGGTTGAACAGAGCTGCCAACAAATAGGCCTATGTTTTAACGATATTTAGTACGTTTTTTGATCATCAAAAATAACAAAATATGATTTTTTTTTAAAATGCAAAATATGTTTTTTCTTAAATTTGATTGGCATGCGTGTGTGTAATTCACCCATTTTTGTACCAAAATACACTGTATGTGTTTGCCTTCAAAATATGATTTTTACTATGGATCAGTATGTTTTTTGGTCAACAGAGGTTGGCAGTTCTAGTAAAACAAGAAAATACTACATGTACTTTTGGAATTTTTCCCATGAATGCACTTTTCAGAACGATAGTGAGGTTGATATGGGGTTGTGTGGCCAAAATAGCCATTGCTGTTTGTGGAATTCTTTGGTTATTTTAAGTCCAGTCAAGTAAGGTCGAGCAAATCTGTCTGCCGTTCCGATATTGCCATTACAAATTTTATAAACTGTATTCTGATAAATTAACGTACGATTGGCTGAGGTGTATTCGGCTAGGTCCACTTGTATCATATAGCCTCGAATGGATAACAGTGGACATCCTGTGTTTCGTGTGTATCATTAGCATCAACCAGTTATTGTTCTTTTGCTGTAAAACACCTTTCACATTCACAAAGTCTGCTGTATTCATTAACTTTTAAAGTGCACAGGGTTGTGAACCGAAGTAGACTATAGCTCTTGATAGGCAGTTATCTTCAACTTTACGTAAGGTCTTGATTTATAAATCTGAGGGACTAGAGGGAAATTAAGGACATGTTACCCTTGTCACTCTTCGCATGTCAATCTTCACATCTTTCATCTGCCAGTGTTGCAGTCAATACCATACTTGGCAAACTCCTCGGTCTTGTGCCGCCAATATATTCGAGGCTTGGTTGTCTAACTTGACCCCATGCACATCTTGTGACTTTTGATCTGGTTTGCTGAAATAAAAGTACTAGTAGTCCATGGTGACGTGAAAGTACCATGGTTATTTTATATTGACCAATATCAATCCATAGCAAAACTACTTCTACCTCCTATACAGTATTTTGTCAAATATGCTGCTTCAAACGGAATTTTCACGAAAAAAAAATGTAGCATTAATTTCGAATGTAATTTTGACCACTTCTATTATGTTCGGTGACCCATGGAAGGTTGTGAGTTTTGCGTAGCCAGGATTTTCCATTGGGCAGGGGCGTAAATCCTAGGGGAAGGGGGCAGTCGCCCCCGATGAAAATATTGGGGGCAAATATAATGTTTTGCCCCCCCCCCAATAATTGTGACATCTTGAAAAAAAAGTTC
Organism: Eucidaris tribuloides; assembly: GCA_001188425.1. NCBI lineage: Eukaryota > Metazoa > Echinodermata > Echinoidea > Cidaroida > Cidaridae > Eucidaris > Eucidaris tribuloides. The sequence continues at coordinate 67,719 of JZLH01S0062684.1, read as the reverse complement.
ATAAAACGTAATGGAAGAATATTAAATGGAGTGCAAGTCACTACAGTACCATACTGTACAAGCATACACATTTTCAATTTTGCGCAGAGCACGCCGAAAATGTTGACATTTTCTAACTTTTGCCACCCCCCTCCCCATCCGAAAAATGGATCGACGCCTCTGTCATCGGGGGTGGGGTACTAACTAAATTTGGATGGACATGACACGCAAAATATAGGAAGGTTAATTTGTATTTTCTGACGTGACTGACGTCATCTCCAGGACATGGGGTAGGGGTAGGTTTTATCTCCTTTTGACCTAGCTGTTGAACAAACTTTCGTCTACTTTCAGTTATTTATTCTTTATTTCATTGTCTTACTTGCTGATCATTTGGGTGGTGAGGCATTGTCCCTTTTGCCCCCCCCCCCGACTACGCCCGTAATCACGACCACCGGCTCATCGTAATATTTCGAATCGAGCTCGTTTGCACCCCCCCCCCCCAACTCGGCCGGCTGACCTATAATTACGACCACCGTCCACCGGCGTCATCGTAACATTTCGATTCGAGCTAAATTAAGATGTGTTAGAGGAGAGAAGTATTGATGCTAGTAGACAGGACACCGAGTTTTTTTTTAACCTGCCGACTGGGGGAGGGGCGTATGCTTGGGGTATGGCCCCCTCCCCCACCCGCCCGGCTGACCTGTAATCACGACCACCGCCCACCGGCGTCATCATAACATTTCGATCCGAGCTAAATTAAGATGTGTTGGAGGAGAGAAGTATTGATGCTAGACTATTTGTAGACAGGACATCGATATCTGTGTTTGGTGCATCTCCAGAAAACGATTAGATGCAATATTGCGTCACGTACGTAGAACACGAATCAGTCATCACCAGCAATATATACCCGATGTGAGGCCAACCTGTGTAGGGGCGTATCCAGGAAATGTTTCTGGCTGGGTCGTGATCATAATTTTCGAATGTCCGACATTTTCTCCGGTGACAGTTGGTCCGACGATTATATCACGCACTAACCCTGACCTCAACCGTAACCCTAACCCTAACTCAAACACTGACCCTAATCCTATACTGAACTGGAAACCCAATGGCAACCCTAACTCTACCTCTTTGTCTTCTGAGATATTGTCACTGAAGCAACTGTTCGCCGGAAGCAAATGTCGGAATCACTAATTCAGGACCTTTTCACAATAAAATAACAGCAACATGTGCCGTTTCATTTATGTCATTGTGAATAGCCCTCGATAAAAAAAATATTCTTTGAAAAAAATGGACCTTTTGATTTTTTTTTTTTTTGGGGGGGGTCGTATGACCTCTTCCGACCCCCCCCCCCCCACCACCATCCCCCGCATACAGCATAACACCCATGCGGAGTCACAGTGATACTTTTCACTTGAATACATTACCTTATAGTCGTCGAGAGTTCAGTCGTGAATTTGAACCCCGATTGGTCAACACGCGATTGTGATTCCGCTCGGCCTTTTTATATTTCATGCCTTTGCGCTGAACTATACCTTCACGTTTGAACAATTATCGATCTAATATTTCTACCTAATTTGATAATTACTTTTGGAAATGAAGGAGAGTAACGGTTATCAGACGCCAAGAGAATTGCCGGTAAGTGTCACAGTTTTATTAATTAATTTCACTTTTGTATGATTGATTTGTATAGTTAGAAATTAGAATCACGTCTTTGGTTAAAAACAATCTTTGCAAATAACCAGCTTGTTTTACAATCGTAATTGGATTAAATATTAACAGTTATTTACTTTTGGTCGTACGTCTTTTTCAAGCCTAGCCTATGTCGGCGACCCTGCATCTTAAATATACTCTGTTGAGTGTGTTATTTTTTCTCTTCGTGGTTTATTACAAGATTAATTTTGTATAATTCTTTATATTTACGTAATTTACTTTGTACTTTTTCAATTCTACATCACATCGTGTAAGTTGAATCTGCGAATATTATGTATATGCAATGAATTTACTTTGTATCATCTTAATTATCATTCGAATGTGTAAATGGAATCTTGTAAATATGATGTGGAAATTGTAATGTGTTATTTATGTCATTGTTACATGAAAATTGAATCGTAGAAAATAAAATATTTCAAACAAAAGCAAAATAAACAAAAATCGCACAGAAGCTTGCGGGATTCACATCTCGACATCGTATATTACATGTATCACACCCGGCCGAGTCTGCTCCTCGAGTCCATAATGAGATGCCGGTATTTCGGCTCCCGTTAATATTAATGTCGTGTGTGTCTTGCACTTGAGATATATGACACGGATCCCATTTCATATTAAAGGGAAATAGCTGGATTGGGAGAAGTCCTTTCTTTTGGATAAAACAAGTCTACAATCAAAAACACTGTTCAAGGCTTCTGATGACTAAATTTCGTGGTCAAATATTGGTTACTTTAGAAAAAAAAGTATCACTATCAGTACTCATTGTGGCAGGGAAATCCGTTGTGTAGCTTTGTACCATTTTACGGGATAAATTTCTATCAGGGACAGGTGTTTCTCCACAAGTAACCAAATTTTCCAGTCAGGAGATACGTTCCAGCTGGTGTATACATTGGTGTTATACATTGATATAATACATTGATATATGTTTCAACCAGTTTGGTTCTTCAGGCATTTTTGACTTCTCATTATCACGTCAATGCCCTTTAAAGACACTATATAACACTGTGGAAGACCCGTTTAAAAAAATTGTCGAACTTTGCTATCTGACATATCTGACAGTGTTTGAATGGACAAATAAACACCCTAGAACACAAAAGTTTAGACAGTTATGCTGTCACTAGTACAATATGTGCAGATACAAATTGGCACATTAATTTTATATCGGCCGATAGGAAATTCTGCAACACAACAGTCTATGGAGAAAAGCTGGAATAGTCTCTCAATGATTTTCACTTAGACCGTATCAAAGACACTAGTAGCATGGGGAATCATGTAGCTCGGATTTTTTATTTAAACTGGAAACATTGTTATACAATGCCTTTAATATCAGTGACTGTATTCCGCATCTTTTGACTTCATGTGCATTTTCGGACACCGAAATCATTTTCTTGCTTTTGTCTAGGCCTAAATTTCCCGCTACGCAAATGAGAGTATTCAACTGTATATACATGTAGAATGTTTGCTATTTTGTAAAGTTCAAAAATAAGATTGTAAAGCAATAAATAAGGGAGCAAGTTTTTTGCAGCTATATGCATAAGGGCTGATTAAGTAAACAGTGCAAGACAGTTTCATTATGCTGAAGTTAATATTAAGAAACATAGTTACATTTATTACAAAAGTTTTGTTTCGCACTGAATTATTTGTAATTGATTGCATGGTGAAAAATAAAACAAACAAACAATATTACAGAAAAATGTAACGATAAACTAAAACCGGCTATAGTTATGCTGTTATTGTCCGTGGCAGTTTTATGGATTACAGTACATACTATATTATGGTCTTTAAGTTTCCTCTCATTTGGATCAGCTGATGAACACGTACACAAATAGAAATTCTGTGCAAATAATGTCTTTGAAATGATATACTAAACTACCTTACTGTAAATCACCGATACTCGCTTCGATCTGTATAAGGCAGAGTTCTTGTCCATAAACGTTGCCCTGTAGCTGGCTCTGGGAACGATTTTTTCACCGGCGGTGCAGATATATATTTTCACTGGCAAATCGCGCCAACAAAGCCTATGAAAGTCGCTCAGTGGGGGGGGGGGGGGGGTGTCGGCGGAAATTTTCGCGGCCAAAAAAAATTTTCACGCCAAAATTCCGCGCCAGTTTTGAAGAAAAATAGGCATACACGTCTTTTTGCAGGGGGTGCTGCGCACCCCCTGAAAAATTTCTGGGGTGCTTCAGCACCCCCGCTTCCCAGGGCCATGGACAGAGTAGGAGGAGGAGGAGGAGGAGGAGGTGGGGGCGAATAATGGATATTTGTAACGCATCATGTCTGTCAAGATGTGACGCTCATGACACGGAAAAGAAATGTTCCACTTACAATTGTTTTCATCTGAGATATATTTACGTGTGAACTATGAAGAGCGTGGTACATGAACAGGAAAGTTTTTTTTTTAGTTTATTCTTGAAAACGGCGTACATGTAGGAAGTCTGCTTTCACACCTTTGTGAAATATGGAAATAACTATTTCTTGGTGCATCAGGATTTTTCGGCATAGCACTGCACTCAAATAGACGGAAACTAAGCGGTTTCGTACATGTGGTACGGAACGCAACATGAAGGCGAACAACTGGTATTGAATTACTATAGTTGCAAGACAACAAATTCTGAAAACACTTGGTATTAATTGGGTATAGTAATTATGATTCTCATTAACGGTTCCAAGATATCCAGCCCGGATATCCAGTCACGAGTACAGAAAGCAGGACCTTGAGGAGGTAGTCTGGCTTACAGACGTTTAGATTAGCCCATCTCATATTTCGATAATCAGGATAATGGAATCTTCAGTTAATTGCTTTGACTAAGACTAGTGTCTTGATTTGCTGAGTGAGTGTATTCTGGAGATTGAAAAAGTTGGAGAGTGAGTGTACTCTGGTGGTAGAAAAAGTCGGAGAGCGAGTGTACTAGTACTCTGGAGGTAGAAAAAGTTGGAGAGTGAGTGAACTCTGGAGGTAGAAAACGTCGGAGCGAGTGTACTCTGGAGGTAGAAAAAGTCGGAGAGTGAGTGTACTCTGAAGGTAGAAAAAGTTGCATAGTCTGGAGTTGGAACCGAGACTAAGTAGGAGTATTCTCGTGCTAAACTCGATGATACAACCACGGACCCTACTACGAATGATACAACGCAGTTTCCTCCCTCGATTATTCATTCCAAGTAAAGCTAAGTTATTAGATTAGGACCACTCTCTGCTACACACTATCATGGGCGTACGCAAGGGGGGGGGGGGTATTTGGGTGTTCCAAAACCCTTCAAACATCCTTCCCCCATTTTTACGGAAAACACTTTTAGCGGTGGTCGCGTGAGGCGTAGGACATGATTTTCGAGTGAACATTTTTTGGACGGTAGACTTGGGATGATTTTTTTTCGCTGTACACTATTGACCGTCAATAATTCAGATTGAAGGGAATTAGGCACAACAAGGTCGTTGAGCACAGATCTGAAAAGACCAGACAAAATAGATCGAGTCAAAATGGCATCGGTCAGTAGATAAATTGAATTGACCAGCGCAATCCTCATTGATGGTACACAGGCGAGAGTTTGGAACATGCCTTTCATTTGTTGGAAGCATTAGTATCTATGTTGGAAGTCTAGACACATTTTGTCAAATTTTTGTGTAAGAACTTTACTCACGGTCAATGCACCAGAGATCCGTACACTATGTTGTGGATTGCTTTGTATTGAAATACATTGTGTAACTTGAATTAAATGCAATTTACACATTCCTCCGAGAATAAAACGTTGCATGACAACATTGAAATCAAATGCATGTTGTTCCCTTTTTCTTCTTGTTGCTGTTGTTATTCTTCTTCTTCCAACTCCACTACTACTGCTACTTCTTCTTCTTCTTCTTCTTCTTCTTCTTCTTCTTCTTCTTCTTCATTCTTCTTCTTCTATTCTCTCTTCTTCTTCTTCTTCCTCCTCCTTCTGTCTTCTTCTTCTCTTCTTCTGTCCTCCTTCTGTCTTTCTTCTTCTTCTTTCTTCTCTTCTTCTTCCTGTCTTCTCTTCTTCTATCTTTCCCCCTACCCTCCTTCTTCTTGCATCTTCTCCTCTCCTCCGTCCTCCTCTCCATTTCTTGTTATCTCCTGCCTCTTTCAAGCCTGTCAAAATTCAAAGGTCACAGCTCATTATATAATTATGTGAATTGGTTTCCAGATGATAACTTTATAAATATTTGACAGAATTTAAACATTTATGGTATGTAGGTAGATGGCACTAAAATACAGGTCAACTTCGAATTTGGAGTCCGCAGGTCAAAGGTCACAACTCATTACATACAAATTGGTTTAAGCATGATAACTTAATAGATAGATTTGGATAATATTTGGTGTGTAGATTGATGACACTAAATGCAAGTCAAGTTCGAAATTGGTGTCTGCAGGTCGAAGGTCACAGGTCATGCATATTGGTTTTCACATGATTACTCAATAAAAAAATGCGTACTGATCGCGTTAAGGTGGGAGGGGGGGGGCATCCGTGTCCTATATATGGACACACCAAATTTCTAGTCTTCTTCTTCCTCCTCCTCTTCCACGCTTTCTTCTTCCATCATTATCAACATCATGACTATATCTTTATTATTATTTCTATCATTATCGTTAGGATTAGTATGATGATGATGATGATGATGATGATTATCATTATTACTATCATTCTTATTATTACTATCATCATCATCATCATCATCATTATTATTATTACTACTACTAGTAGTAGTAGTAGTAGTAGTAGTAGTATCATCATCATCATAATCATCATCATTTTTATCATTACTATCATTAACAGAAACCTCTGGATGGAACGGACGGCAGTCACCCCACCGGTAACGGCGTTGTGACAACCAGGAACGGACCTGATGGGAAATATGTAAGTCTGAACGACATCACGGAGGGGCACGCCCCCGACTCTGCCGGGGCGAACGATGAGAACCAAAGCAGGGGAAACTGGGGCGGCAAGCTGGATTTCATCTTGTCGTGTGTCAGCTACGCTGTGGGCCTCGGGAATGTCTGGAGATTCCCGTTTCTATGCTACCAGAACGGCGGAGGTAATAACTGTTTACTTGTTTTATTGAAAAAGAAAAATCAAGGGGGACAAAGAAGAAAAGGTTGCTGTAATAGGAAAGGAGGTACTGAAATAGCACATGCGATATTAAAGACACAAGATAATATTGTGGAACTTCAATTAAAAAAAACAGAGAGTAAAACTTTGATGTCTGAGCTACAAAATAGTGCTTAAATGGACAAGTAAATATCCCAGCATAACAAGTTTGGAAAGTTATGCTGCCACTGGCATGGTGTTCTTGAATAAACACCCATCCCGATTTATTGCTTTGACTGAGTATAAATTAGTCAGACCTGTAACATAGCCTATGGGAGGAAATAGACAAGGTCAGGAGAAGATCTCACTGGACACTGTAGATTTTTCACTCAATAATCACTTTGAAGTACAATTTTTTTCACGGTTTCATGTTTACATCTTATCAAAGACACTTAGACAAATCAATGGAGGATTTTGTAGCTCAGATTTGTAAACTGTGGGTCACTGTTTACGTATGTCTTTAATATCTCCACGTGTCGATGTTGAAATTTTATTGAAGGAGTTCCCCGTTTGCCCCCCCCCTTCCCAGTTTCGCCACTCTTGTGCTTAATATTAGTTTAAAACTGGCGCAATTAATCTAAAAAATTCCCTGTGTGTATTTTTCTGACCAAATTTCACTGCGTTTGCGTCTTTGATGATGCATTTTTCAGCCGTAATTGTCACAGTGCTAGTGCTTTATTATTATTTTACAAACTCGACTCATTAGCGACGAACAGTTTTTTTTGTCCAAAACTATAGTCATTGGGTTGGACATGAATATTCCTATTTCAATCCATTAGACGAACAGCGTTTTGAAAAACGTTTCATGTGTACAATGTTTCAATAGTATGTCTGAAATCAGAACAGCGTTGTGGAGGGAATCTGGCAACACCGTTTTTGATGAAGAATAAATGTAGCTGTTTAGAGTATTAAAAATCATGAATACTGTGAAATATCGTGACTGAAAAGCCACGGTGGTAAGGTCTGGTAACCCAAAGCAATAAATATTGTGTTTATCATCATATTAAAAAGTTAAAAGGCCACTGATAACAATGTTTCCAGTTTAAAAATTCTCCTATGTTCCCATGGCTATAAGTGTCTTGATACAGTCTAAAATATGAAGCCCTGAAAAAATTGCAGATGTAAAACAGATCATTAAGTGCTTTGAAAAAGTGAAAATCGATTGAAGAGACCATTCCAGCTTATTTCATAGGATGGCTGTGTTGCGATATTCTATCCGCCGATTAAATTAATTGTGCCAATTTGTATCTGCAACATATTGTACTAGTGAAGTATACTGTCCAAAACTTTTTGGTGTTTATAGGTGTTTATTTGTACATTCAACCTGCAGAATATGTCCAGAATAGCAAAGTTTGACATTTGTTTAACGGGTCTTCCACAGTGTTTATAGTGTCTTTAAGTTGAACCGTATAGACTCGTCACTGTCACTCATGAAGGCTTGTCAAGAAATTGGGTCTGAAATCTCAATTGAACACAACACCGTACGGTAAATCTCGGTGAAATGTCGGACAGAAAATTGTATATTTCGAAAGAAATATCAAGCTCTAATGTAAGAGTAATACG
>JZLH01S0062684.1:43666-54726 GCA_001188425.1 Eucidaris tribuloides | reverse complement strand
AATCATTTTTAGTGGGTTTGTTGTTGTTTTCTGATGTTTGGGGTGACAATAAAATACTTTATGAACGATACACGTCATGGGAATCACCTTGTTTAAATATTTTAATTGATTTTTTTTCTTCATTTTATTATCGTTTTACCTGGAGAGAACCCCCCCCCCCCCACACACACACACACACACCCTCTCTCTCTTTCGACTAGTCCTTTGCCCACTTTTCTTCAATATAAAATGTATTTTTTTACTGATTGTTCAACATGGTTGTCCCATCTGTATGTGGGTATTTCCAAAGTAAAAGGGTCGTTTTTAGCTCACCTGAGCCAAAGGCTCAAGTGAGCCATTGCGATCGATTTTCGTGCGTCGATCGTGCGTAAACTTTTACACATTTTCAGCTTCTTCTTCAAAATGCATGGTTGGATTTGGCCCAAACTTGGCAGGAATGATCCTTAGGGGGTGGGGATTCAAGGGTTCTAAAATGGTTCATCTGCCCCCCCCCCCTTCGGGCCCAGGGGCAGGGCCCTAAAGGGCCAAAAGTAGGTAGTTTTCAAACATCTTCTTCTCTAGATCCAGAAATAGTTTAGTTAAGCCACTGTGTGTGTAGATACCTCTATATGTGCTGAATCAATGTTCCTCATTACAATGCCCAAGGTGGGCCCCGTTTGGCCCGTAAGGGGGGCAAAAGTTTGGAGGTAGGGCCCTATGGAAATAATTCACATTCACATCAGTGGATTTAGACCAAACTTGGTGGGAATGATCCTCAGGGGGAGGGGATAGAGGGTTCCTGGAATGGTACTCCAGGCCCCCCTGGGGGCCCAGGAGGCAGGGCCCATAATGGCCCAAACTAGGTAACTTTCTAACCACAAGCCCATTTGTAACCAAACTTGGGTGGTAGATGCATAACAGGGATCTTAATGTTATTTGGAGGTCAAAGGTCACATATGTAGGTCAAAGGTCAAATGAAGTCAATGAATATACAGGTGCAAGTTTCTTCTTTGATTGGTATTGGCCCATTTGTGACTAACTTGGCTGGTAGATGCTACATGTATAGTGACCTCAATGTTAAATTGGGGTCAAGGTCACATAAGCAGGTCAAAGGTCAAATGTTAAGATACTAGGGCGTGCCTTGTTTTTTAAAAACGGATGTTAGAATTTAATTTAACTTGGCAAAATCAGCTATATGGTAAGGGGATGCAAAGTTTTCCAACTGGTTCATTTGGCTACGTTGGTGCCTAGATATCGGGCTCCAAGAGCCAAAACTATCTGTATAACTGATGTTTTTTCTATGGGCACCGTAGAAAGTTTGCGAGACCTCAGGTGAGCGTCTTGCCCCCGGGGCTCTTGTTAGGGACGCCCTGTAATTTTATGTTTTCAATGTTTGTTACCCCTCAATACAAAAGGATCTTATTAGAACATTTATTGAATTTGCTATCAAATTGCTTCAAACGGGCAATCTACTAGAATTTTGGGGAAAAGAAAATTTTGGGTGAACGCATGTAACGATGCACAGAATTATGTACTAACATAGTTATGACAGTCAAATTGTAAATATTCAGGGAAAATTTTTTTTTCAGCTGAATAACCTTATATTGATTAGAAGAGATAATAACAGCCCTGAAATACTTTTGCACACTGTGTTTTATATCATTTCCAGACTTACTGGTGAACGCATGTAACATGGACAGACCAAAATGTCAAATTTTGGCAAAGATGTCTTTCAATGAAGTGTTGTAAAAGATCCTAATGTTTGGGGGTAAAGTACATTGGGAACATGATGAAATTACCTGACTTCTCTGAAGAGTACCCTTTTACTTTGGAATACACATTTGGACTTGGATTCAACATAAAGACATCGACAGAGTTTATTTAGAGTGAATTGTTGTGATTAATTATTTGTTTAATTTCTCTCTTTCTATTCCCATCAGGAGCATTCCTCCTACCATACATCCTGATGTTAGCTGTGGCGGGGCTTCCCCTGTTCTTACTTGAAATGAGCTTCGGACAGTTCACCAGTGTCGGATGTCTTGGTATATGGAGGATTTGTCCCATGTTCAAAGGTAACTCTTGCAATGACTTCATTTGGTTGATTTTTACTGTCCATTGCTTCCGTAGTTCGTGTTGTTCACTATACCAATTACTGGGAAAGCAAAAAAAATAAAAAATATCCAAAACATGTGCTGAATTGAAGGTCAGTTGTCAAGGTTAAAGGTTAATTGAGGTTTAAGTTAAAATAACTTGAACAATTCAGTATTTAACAGAATAAGTACACTTTAGAACCAACAACAAAATGGAAAGGAAGAAGACCCAACTCCTAACTAGTGGTGACCTACTTAAAGTCGAAGGTCACTTGGCAAGGTCAAAGGTCGTATGAGATAAACTTGTGGTGAAAACAAATTTGTAAAGATCTGCAGTAGCTAGTGGAACTTCAGTTGCAACCACGCAACTTGGGGAATAGTTTCTCCATGAGAACAATACTGTTGAGGGTCACTTGACAAGGGTTATACAAGTAGGTCATTCAAGGTCAACTGGTAAATAGGTTATAGGTCAAATGATGTCAACTTGTAAAAAGGTCTGGGTGGACAGCTGAAATCCAATTGCAACCAAGATTATAGATGCACTGTGGGAGCTTTGTTATTGTTAAGAGGTCACTTACCAAGGTCAAAGTTCAATTGAGGTTATTTTTAAGGTAATGATGAAAATATATGGTGGGCACAGTCAAACTCAGTATTGTTATATAGTGCTAAAAATAATTTTAAAAGATCTGGAGTAGATTGTGGAACTCTAATTGCAACAAAACAAATAGGGGAATAAATTCATCAGGAGGACCTTCATACTGTTGTAAGTCACTTGTCAAGGTCATGGGTCATTTGAGGTCAACTTCCGTACTGAAACTACATAAAATACGTTTGGGTGGGCAACTGAACTCCAATTTCGACTATGCTTTCAGGTGCACTGTGGGAGTTATAATGTTATACTCTGCTTATAGTTCATTGACTAAGGTCAAAGTTCATTTGAGGTCTTTTTTTTTTGGGGGGGGGATGTTGAAGAGGTAAGGTGTGCATACTTAAACTAGTATTGTTATATAGCACCAAAAATAATTTAAAAGATCTGGAGTAGACAGTGGAACTCCAGTTACAAAGAGGCAACTTGGGGAATAGTGTATGAAGACTGCAGTACTATTGCAAGTCACTTCATTTATCAAGGTCAAAGTTCATTTGAGGTCATTTTTTTAGCCATATGGCCTTCAGTTCATGGAGCTGTGACCGGTCTAGTCCAAGTCCTAGTTTGCTCTTTAATTTATACCAATCCCGAATGAAGCTAGTCTAAGTGTCCAGACTCAATCTTGTTTAAGTTCCTGAACTGCCTTAGGACTAGGGCAAAAAAGAGAATAGTCTAATACTCAGACTATAACCCGTCTCCCATGTGTTCAGGTCTGGGCTACGGCATGCTGGTGATCAGCTTCCTGGTCTCGGTCTACTACAACGTCATCGTAGCCTACACCATCTACTACCTCTTTGCCTCCCTGACCTCTGTGCTGCCATGGGCCAGCTGTGGCCACCAGTGGAACACGGACAACTGCACCATGGACCGGGGGGCCAGTAACCCCAACGCCACGTTCAACATCACCCATCCAGCCCAACCGAGTGAAGAGTATTTCAAGTAAGGGTATTACTCTTGTAAATATTTTATAATCAGGCTGTAATTCCCCTCACCTTGGGATAAAACTATTCTAGAATCAAGTAAACTATGTAAGGATTCTGCTGTGAAAATTTTGTGATCAGTTACTGACTTATTTTAAAAGAACTACCATCAGTATCCACTGTAACAGGCAAATTTTTTGTGTAGCTTTCTATGGGATTAATTTCTATGGGGGCATGAGAGTAATTTAATACTTTGTGATTGCCTCATTTGTGTAACTGAGATTGAAAACAATCTTGTTTTTCCCCTGCTGGGAGCCAGAAAGTCAAGAGTTTCTTGAAAATTTATGGGGCAGATCAACAGTGTATGACAAATATTTTTAAGTTCATGTCAATGTCCTGGAGAGGTCACCAGGGGTTATCTGAGGTCAAATTAGTCAATAACAATGGGGGATGGGGGATGGGGTACAGAGGACGTGGCTGACCCCCCCCCCCCCTAAAAAAAAAAAAAATCAAAGAAGTAAAAAGCATGGGATTTTGAGTGATTTTAAAAAATTTGGCCCCCAAAGATGTTTGCTGTTTGGCTCTGAACTTCTGAAGGGATAAGTTTTGATCGCCGGTGTAAATTTGGATGTGAAAACTGCCAAGGATTTTGTTTTGCCAATGAACCCCCCCACTGGAGAAATTAGGCCAAACATTTTTCCCCACAGATTTCGCCTTGGCACCAAGCCTAGTCCATAATGTTGCATTAAAACATGAGTTGCTAGGCTCATCAATACTGCATACCAGATGTTTTCAAGATTACGTCAGGGTGATACAGTGGCAAATGTCAACAAAGTCATCTTAGTGAACATGATAATGTACTTCAAGGCATGTTGCGCCAAGCCTGGCTGCCAAGGTGCACAGCGCCAAGGCCAAGAAACTGGTTCAGTACGAATGTCAAATCTAACAGAGATCGTTCTCCCTCTTGTGTCTCTTTTCCAGTAACCAAGTGTTGGATATCAGTGGTGGAGTGGATGACCTTGGGGAGGTGAGATGGAAACTGGCTCTGTGTCTTCTGGCTGCCTGGGTCGTCACCTTCTTGTGCCTCATCAAAGGAATCAAAACATCAGGAAAGGTGAGTTGTCTTCATTTTAGAGTGAGTTGTCTTCACTTTAGAGTGAGATGTCTCCAGTGTCGGGTGAGTTGTCTTCAGTGAAAGGTGATTTGTGTTCAGTGTTTTATCAGTTTTCTTCAGGGAAATGACAATACTACTATTATTATTCCTGCTTCCACTTCCCTACTACTACTACTACTGCTACTATTACTACTACTACTACTACTACTCCTACTACTACTACTACTACTACTACTACTATACTACTACTACTACTACTACTACTACTACTACTACTACTACTTCTACTACTACTACTGCTACTACTACTACTACTACTACTACTACTACTACTCCTACTACTACTACTACTACTACTACTACTACTACTACTGCTGCTACTACTCCTACTACTACTACTGCTACTACTACTAATACTACTAATACTAATACTAATACTACTCCTACTACTACTACTGTACCACGCTCAGAATATCACATGCAAAATTTATGGAATTTTGTTGAAATGGTACTGAGAGTGGCTATCAATGTGTTTGGAACAGCTGGCTTGACAAAGTACATGTACTATGCTGTACGTTGTCCAATCCAAATGTAGGAGGCAATTACATATGAGCCTGTTGGTATGGAGGTATTTTGAGAATTATTTCACATGATTAACTTTAATCAATATTCAAATCTTGTGCAGTCACTCATTCACGTTGATAATATTAAACCCCAAATTCATATGATTTTTTTTTCTTCTTTCAGGTCGTGTATTTGACCAGCACATTTCCATACATAGTTCTGTTGGCACTGCTTATACGAGGCTTGACACTAGAGGGCGCTGTAGATGGCCTTGTTTTCTACATGAGGCCCAATCTGAACAAGTTAAAAAGTGCCAAGGTGAGTATATAAATAACCTTTGACCTTTACATTGAAACATATTACTGGTATGTGTTATAAAATGCATCCACTAACATTTCAAAACTTTATTTATTACTTCTTGTTTTTTTAACCCATTGGTTCTGAGATTTCACAAGAAAGTAATTTTGAAAAGTAGATAAACAGCTAATATAAATAAGCTACTAGAAATACCGAAGATACAACAAACATGGTGGGCCTGCATGACTAAGTCAATGTACATAGCTTCAAGAACATCATGGATAAATATTGTCCTTAACTCGTTTGACTGAGCAGTAAACAATGAATAAATGAATTATGGCATATACTAAATTCTATATGAATACTGGTACTTAGCCCATTTTAGACAAGCTATGTAGAATGCAATTGCCTTTTTTCATGGCTTTGAAGCATAAAATTGGTATTTATATTTAATTATTTCTTTCGTTTTTTTTGTTAGGGGGGGTATACTGGTATGTCAGGAAAATACTTATCCTGTTTGGAGAAGCTGTATAGAATATAGTTCACATAGTTCATGGCTTTAGGAGCATAATGTGTACTTATTTTTTTTTTGGGGGGGGGGTGGGGGTGGGGAGGGGGAATCCAAACAAATATGAATGAGACATACTGGTATGTCTGATAAAATTCTAATCCTGTTCGTAGAAGCGATGTAGAATGCAATTGACATATAGTTCATGGCTTAGGAGCGTAAAAACTAGGGCGATCGAGATACCTACCAGCATGTTTCAAAATAAGTTTGAAGTACATGTATCTTCCTTTCCAGCTGTGATTTTTTTTTACCCACTCTTGTCATGGAGGAAGTCATGATCACATGGAGTGGGAGGTATTGGTTGGAGGTTGAAAGGGGGAGGGGCATGTTGGCAAGTGCCTCAATTGAGATGTTAAAGATTGGGTTATTGATTTGCAGGGATGTGCAAGTCCATTACTTCCCTTCATTATCAATACCAAACGGTAGTTTAGTACTTACAAATGGTGTGTTGAAAGTCTGAGATCCATACGTCATGAATTTGTTGTTTAATGAGAAAAACTAATAACGACATGTTACCAGAATGTTGTTCTTTCTGTGACTTTCAATTTTGCTCAAAATGCGAATTGCGGTTACTGTGCACCGTAGCAAGACGAGCGCAGCCCTCTGATTGGCTAACGGATATCGCCTGCGTGACCTTTGGCTAACGGCTGATCGGACCATTTTGGAACGGCACGTGCACGTTTGACGTCGCGGATTTTTTAAATTTGCTCCTGAGCAAATGGAAAAAGGATGAAGTTTAAACGTCCAGATTTTCACCAAAACTCAATATTTTACCCCAAGTCTCTATGAGAGGTGTTAATTTATATTAATCTTCACATTGGATATGATTTCAGCTGATTTGATTCATATAGATGTTCTTTGACGTGCAAATCAATAACCCAATCTTTAAAGGGCAGTGGCATGATTTGTAGAAATTAAAAATGCCTCAAGAAAAAAGCATACCAATATATACAATAACTACAACATATATCTAGGCTGGAAGAATATGTCTTGCATTCATATTTGCGTTCACTTGAATCCCCCAATCAAAGTTCCCCACAGTTATGCTGTGTATTCGATAACTATTACCCATAAAATATAACCTGATATCCTACCAACTGTGCCCATCAGAAATATTTCACCGACCCTCACCCTCACAAAATGCTTCCGCTCACTTGCTTGAGTGGCCATATGGTCTGGTCATTGGTCAATCACTTGTGAGTTCAAGTGGGAATTTTTGCAAGTAATGCCGTGGCACACTTGTTGTTTTTGGTTTTGGTTTTGGTTTTGGTTTTTGGTTCTGAGAGGTGTGCAATAGGAGAAGCGGAGAGAGGGAGATTGGGATGGAGTATACAGGGGAGGGAGGGGATATGTGGAGGAAGAGGGATGAAAGAGAAATAAAGGAATAGGGGGAAGGCATGGGACAATACATGAATCACCGCCAGTATAACAGTATTTGTTATATTACTATTACAGATTGTGCACATAATTAAAGGCCCACTGTCAAGGGTCATCTCAACCACAAAAAGGATGGCATCAGTCTTGGAATACAGGCACATATTCACGAACATGGACTGTTGCAGTGCCATAGTGTACATATTGTGGGAGGAAAACAAAAGTTACATTTTTCCACACTGTCATGGCTATTTCTGTGGCATAATGGGTATGAGTAGTGCACCATTTTTATGATTTTAGTCAAAAGAGGGCATATTTATCCTGTCATGCCAGTGGGCCTTTAACCCGTTGGAGACTAAGTACGAGTTTACTCATGTTGGGGTCTATGGAAAATGCGTGTTATAGTGAAATCAAATCGTCTCCAACGGGTTTAATAAGTAAGTAATCTGGAATAATAAAAATTATTTTCCCTTTTGTTGTTTTATTTTAGGTATGGCAGGATGCTGCGACCCAAATCTTCTTCTCTCTGGGCGTGGCCTTCGGTTCTCTCCATACTCTGTCTAGCTACAATAAATGGAAGAATAACTGTTACAGGTAAAGTCATTCAATTCAATTAAATAATAGTTTGTAGTCATTTCACGTCTTGTAGCCAGAGGCTCAATTGTGCATGATTGATTATGAAAAGATATTCAAAAAGCCAGCAATATAGACATTAAAAAAAATTACTATTTTATATTTGTTACTTTGATTATAAGGAATGATTAATGATTAGAATCAGTAGACATTTAATAAACGATTACATTCCAGTGGGAGAAAAAAACGTAAATGAAAAAAAAAATCAACAGAATGGTGTTTTACGTAAAGGTAAAGTTTGTGGTTTATAGTCTTGGATCAGCGCCTATAGGCACTGTCTCACGACTTAACCCTCCCTGATCATTGGACCGTATCATGCCTGCACAGGTGTGCACCAGTATTCCTAGCCTGGCTGCCACTGACGCGCTCAAGCCAATTTTGCCTTCTTTGGGATTTTTCATCCTCTCAGGTGGCTATTCCTGTCTTCCCTTAGTACATTACCTAACTGATGCAAGCTGCAACTTTGCCTCCTTAAAACCTTCATTATTAGAACTTGGCAGAATCATATGTTATTAACACTTTGAGTGCTATCGGCGAACCTGTTCGCCCAGGGTTGACTTCACTCAGGTATTATCGGCGAACCTGTTCGCCGAGAAGTGTTAAGAGAAACGAAAGGCAACATGATAACAATAACAGAAATACACAATATGTGTCACCCTATAGTGAACTGCGATATGATTAGATATGATATGCTATGATATGTATGATACATGTGATATGATGCATGATGTGATGTAATATGATGTATATGATGTATCATATTACATTTGATATCATGATATATAATATATAATTTGATTGATTTGATTTGATTTACTGCTTGGCAAAATGATACCAAGTTCAAATACGATATACAAACAATGGTACAATTATAGCAAACACACAACGAGAGTAATAATTAATGCAAGAAAAGAATACCTCTATGACCATGCAGGAGGACTCCCAATAAGTGAATTTAACATTTGGGGCCTCTTATACACAGAATACAAGAAAACAATAAACATTACAAATTAAAAATTAAAAGAATTACAACATGTACCCTCGTGATATAATAATTTATTGTTAATGAAATAGAATTTGATTCTAGTAACAAGACTACAATACAATAACAGTGACAATAGCAGCAATTTGAATACAATAACATTAAAGATAATAGTACCAATTTTGCCCCACTTTGGTATTTTATAAGGAAGATATTGTCAACATTTTATTTCCTGGTATCATTCACTCCCAAATGCAGTGAATTCTTATCTTCGAGAGACTGTAACAAACATCCGCTACTAATGCTTTTGTTCATTTCCAGTACCTGAGTTGAGATGATTTACTATTTCTCTCTCCTCTTCCTCCTTGTACCTATTCCAGAGATGCCCTGATAGTCTCCGTCATAAACTGTGGTACCAGTGTGTTTGCGGGCCTGGTCATCTTCTCCGTCTTGGGATTCATGGCCAAACAGGCTGGTGTTACAGTCCAGGAAGTTGTTGAATCAGGTATGCTCCAGTCTCCGCCGTATTTAAAAAAATATGAAAAATATATATATCACAATTTCACTTTGTTATAAATGTAATGGCTACATTACACATAGTATTAGTCTGGTTTCCAGACATTTACAGTAGATTTTCCCATCCTATATTGATAAGGAAACTAGTATCTTCAGTTAACCCATTGTCTCTGAGATTCTGAAAATCCCATGGAGTTAACACAGGGCACTTCCGGTTCCTGTAGCCAACGGGTTAACTGCTTTGACTAAGACTAGTGTCTATTATACTATCTCTGAGTATGCATGAGCAGAGTGAGGTAGAAAAAGTCAGAGAGTGAGTGTACTAGTACTCTGGTTGTAGAAAAAGTTGCATGGTCTGGAACAGAGACTAACACAGTATATGCTATTATCCAGCAAAATAATCATTCTAACAAACTCCTAGTCCCAAGTCACCAAACTGTTTGTGTTATATTTCAACAGAAAGCAAATATTCTTTGGTTCATAATGCAGGGCTCCACACTAACCTTTTTGGCTGTTGCCTAATCGGGCAAGGAAACTTTTAGTTTTCATTCCTTTACTTGCCCAAACAAAATTTTACTTGCCCAAGTGATTGAACAAAATGCCTGTTAACCATGTACTGTAACTTAAAAAGATTAGTACCTTTTTGAAAGTGGTTTTACAGATTCTACTCAATTGAAATTCACACAAAATTGAAACTGATTTAAAAAAACAAAAGTCTTCATTACTCTCTTGATTTTTGAGTGGAACATTTTGTACTTGCCCATTAATTTCCTTACATTTTCACTTGCTCAGAAGCAAAATATACTTGCCGCGGGCAAGTGGGCAAGTGCTAGTATCGAGCCCTGCATAACATGAGGAAAATCTAAGAGATCCTGAGTGTTTGTGGCATCTGATCGCTACTGGAAACATTGATTATCCACCTCATTTAGATATTATAACTTCTTACAAATAGTAATCACAGCCTGTTCTCTGGTCTCTCTCGTTACAGGACCTGGACTAGCATTCGTGGCCTACCCAGAAGCCATTGCCAAGATGCCCCTATCACCCCTGTGGTCAATTCTATTCTTCATTATGCTATTCATGTTGGGACTCGGTAGTCAGGTGAGATTTTACTTCAATCCTTGGGCTATAAATGTTTGTTTACTTATTTGTTTATTTACTTACTATTTTTGTGTACTGTATGTATTTGTTATTTATCTATATATTCTTTATTCATTTATTTATTCATTTATTTATTAATTTATTAATTAATTAATTAATTAATTTATTTATTTATTTATTTATTTATTTATTTATATATATATTTATTATGCCTCCGCCCCGTAAGGGAGCCGGAGGCATTATGTTTTCGGGTTGTACGTCCGTGCGTCCGTTCGT
>JZLH01S0062684.1:27716-39195 GCA_001188425.1 Eucidaris tribuloides | reverse complement strand
AGACGGTCACATTCACTTGATAGTTCACTCAAAGAAATCACCTATGCATCCATCCTTCAGAACTGTTTAAGACAGAATAAGTAATTAGTTAGCTCATATGTTCCGATTTAATTAAATAATCTAGAAGGTGTATGTGGAAATTGGATGCTGTTCTCTGTTGTTGGGCAGATTATTCCATACCTTCACATAATATAGAAAATTTGCCTTTGGTAGTTTAAATGTATACAGTCAAAGGTGCTGTTTCCAATCTACTTTTGTCTTGTTGAGTACCGATGATCGATAAATTGACAGTAGTCGATTGGAGTTAATTAGAATGAAATGTTGTTCATTTATTTCCAACAGAGCGTGATAGCATTTACCTTCGTGATGTACACCCCTGCCAAGTATGGGGAACATTATGTGTTTCCTAGCTGGGCCGAGGCCATGGGTTGGCTGATGACCCTGTCATCCATCGTACCCATTATAGGATATGCGGTCTGGTATGTGCTGCAGCAGGAAGGCACATTAAAGGAGGTAAGTACCCAAACCAGACCTGTACCCGTACCCAGAGGTCAGTACCCATACCTGTACCCATGGCCCCGTACCCATGCTTCAGTCTGGCTCCATACCCGTACCTGTACTCATGGCTCTATACCCTTACCTGTACCCATACCCACAGGGCCGTACCTGTACACACAGGTCCATACCCGTACCCGTACATGCATGGCCCCATACCCGTGCTCGTACCCATGCTTCAATCTGGCTCCGTACCTGTACACATACCCACAGGCAGTGACTGCCCACAGGTCCATACCCATACCCACACCCATGCTTCGGTACCCATGCTTCCATCTGGCTCCTTACCAGTACCTGTCCCGTACCCATACTCATGGTTCCATACCCATGACTCGGACGCTCACTACAAGTCTGACTAAAACTGCCTGTACAAGGCCCCCTAAAAAGTTTTATTGGTGCAACCCAAACTACACTTTACATGGCCCCGGCCCCTGTTACGATCCCAATAGCACTATATCTCTTTTGCTCTTCTCAGTCAATAATCTTTTGCTACATTTTTTCCCCCATGCATTTGGGCTTACCTTTATTGTCTTTCACAACGTTTGCTTCTTTTTTTGTGGATCGGAACTGCACAAGTGCAAAAAAAGTATATATATAGCAACCTACCTACCCTATTTCCCTGTGCCGTGTTTCTCAATACAACGTTTTGGGAGGCCTAATTTCAGTTGTTACCTACTGTGCATTACATTCCCACCCCCCCAAAAAAAAAAATTATAGTTGGAGAAAAAAAAAGTCTCACACAAAAATATTGCAAAACATTTTCAGGAATGTTTCATCTCTACGGATAGCTTAAGGTCTCTCCCTTGACTTTGATGTAAGCAGCACATCACAAAATATTTTCTTATTGCCATAGAGGGCACTTTTCACTTGCACATTTTTTTTTTAAAACACACTGAGGGGTGTCATAAACATGCTTGAGTTAAATGACTACCCAAAATAATATGCATGGATTGCAGAATGACTTTGCATGCTAGATATAAATTGTGATGAGATGTGCTGAAAATAAAATTGAGGTTAAAGGGAAAAGTGGAAAATAACCTAAAAAAAGTGAATGTAAAGAGGTGAATTATAAAAAAGGATAATTAAAATAAAATTACACCAAAACAAAGGAAAATTTGAAGGAAATTGGTTATTTGATGATATAAATGGTACCCTAGGGTACCAATAAGAAATCTGCCATTTCGTTAAATCATTTTTTTTTTTACCACGTACTATGCCCTGGGTTACGAAAGTGTGTAAAAGTTTTGTGATCCTCAATGTTCTTGTGCGAAATGTTTACTAAAATTATGTTATAAAACACTAAAGGGTGTGAAAATAGCAACTTCATTTTCACCTCACTTTTCATAAGTTCATGTCTTACTGTTGTGCTGTTGTGCACTTGCACAGCCTCTGCATCATTATCACTGATCTCAGTGATCATAAATGAAGACAATACATTTTTGTACACAAGAGGGCGCTACACAATGCGCTACTCCAGGGTAGTCCATGATGCATCATGTGCTGTATTCTGATAGCAATTAATGCTTTCAGTATTGTGGCTCTAAGTGAGTATAAAGTGTTGCATAATATTTGTTAAGCCACATAAGACGATTCACACATCCCGACCGGCGACCACAGTGTCTTGTCTGTTTTTGTGCCATTATTACTTCGGAATTTGTAACATTGTACTTTTGTGAATTCCTGGTGGGATGATTGTGAAGACTAGGATTTATTTATTTTTATTGTTAAATGATTGTTTTACCACAGCAATAATCATTAAATTTCATGGACATGAAGTTTTATGCATGTGGCCTTGAGTTTGACTGGTGAAACACTTTTCAGAGCACACCTCTGTGTTGGTGCAGGTGTGTTGATCCTGAAGGGGGGGGGGAGGGGAGCAGCGGAGGGCAGTCAGCCACCCCAAGAAAATAGGGGGGGGGGGAACAAAAATATGAATTCCCCCAATTGAAAAATTCAAGGATACATTTAAAATGCTAGGATACGTTTAAAAAGCAGTGCAAGAAACTAAACTCATTAAACTTAACGTAAAACTATACACAATTTTCAATTTATTTGGCACACCGCAAAATTCTATGTTGTGCAATTTGGCATGCTGAAAATTTTCAACATTTTTCTTACTTTGCGCGCCCCATCTGAAAAAATGGATTAATGCCCCTGTGTATTTGTGTGAGTGTGTGTGTGTGTGGGGGGGGGGGGAGGAAGGGGATCTGTTTATTGGTTGTAGGTTCCATCATCCTGTGGTTATATTATATTTGATATATTTTTGCATGCGTTCAATAAAGATGAATTATTTGATGACTTAAGTACAGTATATTGTTTATTAATGTATTATGTAATGTATTTTTGATGAATTTCTGTATTTACCTATGTTTTATTCATTTATTTTTTCATTCATATGATTTTTGTCTTGAAGTAATATTACATAATGAGGAATCAGCGAAGACTTAATTGTGATATTGGTGTATTTTACCACACTACTATCCTTTACATAATTGTTTTTGTACATGTACATTGAATATCATACTCTTATATATATATACATTCATTGAATCTCATACACTTATATTTTTGACAATATGTACCTTGCTTGAAATGCAGTTAATTAAATGGGAAGTAGAAGACAAAGAAGACGAAGAAGAAGAAGGAGGAGGAGAAGAAGAGAGAAGGAAGAAGAAAAAAGGAAGAAAAAGAAAAAGATGAAAAAGAAGAACGAAGAAAAAGAAGGAAGAAGAAATAAAGAAGAATATGAAGAAGAAATAGCAGACGAAGAAGAAGAAAGAAAAAGAAAAAGTAGAAGATGAAGAAGAAGAAATGTGAATAATTTGTTTAGATGTACACTGTATACATGTATGTGGATTAAAAATGTTTTTTTTTATTGGTGAAAATGCATGTGTGTGTGTTTTTTAAAGTTTCAAACGTGCCCTTGGTTTTGTGCACTGTATATGCTATCCATGATTTGTACATGTATATTATACAGTATCTCCCACAACTACGAACTGGGAACCTGACAGACTCCCAAATTGACAAACACGATGTTGCTGTATTGTTTTTGGTAGGTGTGTCACCATTACGCAAGACTTCCCTATTATTAGGATTTTCCATCTTTTGACCTCAAGGTATTCAAATTCAACAAAGAACACAGTGCAACAAAAGAGTTTCGAATACAGACCATTCATACCAAGTGGACAGGGTCGTTGGGAAGTCTGAATCACTGAACTATGAATGGAGGGATTAGCCGTTCGGGTTTCGCGCCCGAATTTTGAATAGTCATTGTCCCATCGTCTGCTCGTGTACAGTATGTGTACCCATGTGCTTGCACGTGTGTGAGTTTTTGTGACGTTACAGATGTGAAGCTCCTTGGTACATGTATTACATGTGTACAGATGTTTATGTGCTTTGAGTTAAATTTTGTAATACTGTATGTTACTAGGGAAGATGGGGGAAAATATTCTTTGCTCATCTCTGTATGTTAATTAAATATTTAAATGTGCAATATGTATATATTATTTTACGCTGCCATTGAAGCATTTGAAGTGATGTATTATTTATCTTTCAATTTCTGTCTTAGTCCTGGGTTCTACATGTATTATATATATCTTTGTTTGTCACTTATATTTGTTCTTCTGTCACTTGCTCAATAATATAAGGCTGATCTATGCTAGGGAAAATGGGGGTGGGGGGAATATCTCTGTATTTTAAAGAGACAGCTGTATAAATGCATTGAATGGAAAATATTAAGATCATTGAAAAACAATGTGTTTTTTTAATGACATGTATGTGTATTGGTGTGTTGGTGTGTACATGTGTGTATGTTTGTCTTTGGTCTAAGGAGGTGTACAAACAAATAAATGTAGTAAAAAAAAATGAAATAAATGGTTTATTTGATGACTTCCTAACAATAATACATGTAGTTATGTTTTCAGGGATTATTATTCAAACTATTAACAACAGTATATGATTGATATAATATTTTGGAGGAGCTTCGGCACAATAATACTGTACATGTACAGTAAATAGGCCCCGTACAAACATCATAACAGACACCCCCCCCCCCCCCCACCCTTTGTATTTTATTTTTTATATAAATCCATCTACACGAATATTATTAATTTGATGTTCTTTATTTGGTCCGGAGTTTACAGAGAGTGCGCAATATATTTTTAAGTACAGTCCATACATGTACATGTACCTGTATCTGTGTCCCCAAAGAATCAAATATTGACCTAAATTCAACTGGTTCACAGTGGGGATTTTTTGCTTTTACTCTCAACTCTTTGCATATTTTTTTCTGTGACTGATGTAGATAGAGTCTGTAGCTGACGCCTCAATCTTTTTCCCTGAACGATTCTCCTTTACTTACCCATCTCAAGACTCAGGTTAAAATAACAGAATCGTTTAAAAAAAAACCCTATTGAAGCATCAGATCCCATCCACTGTAAGAACTCAAATGTAAAATCAGTGGCCACAATGTTGCCAGCTGTTTAAATTCAGCATTTAGAAAGGGTGCACTCCAGGGCCCTTTTAAAGGCAATGTATAACAATGTTTCCAGTTTAAAAAAAATCTGAGGTACATTATTCCCCATGCTACCAGTGTCTCTGATAAGGTCTAAAAATGAAGCCCTGAAAAAAATGCAATTTAAAAAAGTGAAAATCATCGAGAGATCATTCCAGCCTTTCCCCATAGACTGCTGTGTTGCAGAATTTCCTATCGGCTGAGAATAATTTATGTGCCAACTTGTATCTGTACATATTGAACTAGTGACAGCATAACTGTTTAAACTTTTGTGTTCAAGGGTGTTTATTTGTCCATTCAAACACTGTCAGATATATCAGATAGCAAAGTTTGACAAATCTTTAAACGGGACTTCCAGTGTTATATAGCGTCTTTAAATGTTGATATAACATTTTTTTTGTTAGTGTCACTGTTGGGCTAAGGGATGAATACATGATACGTGTCAACTAACTGGTTTGGATGCGAAAAAAAATCCATCCCGAAAATGTTAATCTGTCTATGTGCTAAATGTTTTGGATGGATGTCGAGGTCTATAGTCCGTAAATGGTTTATTTTTGCCTCAATTTTGGCGACTCACACGTATGACTTATAGCAGGACAGAAAGCCGTACGGAAATTTTTCAGGTACCTGTATTTCAAAAAGAATTTGTGGAACAATGACATCGTGTTCGTGTATAGATACAATTCTTGTGAAGAAGAAATAGCATGATAGAGAAGAAAAGCAAGAAACAGACCACAAACATGTAACAGAACAAAATGAGTTATCATTGATTTCTTTCTTGGATATTTGGTGGCTCTAAAAAGAGCCGTTTGTTGTTGTCTCAAAAAAGACAATTTAGGCGCGCTCGCCACGGATGCGACGGGCCAGCTGGATATCCTTGGGCATGATGGTCACACGCTTGGCGTGGATGGCGCACAGGTTGGTGTCTTCGAATAGACCGACCAGGTAGGCTTCGCTAGGCCTCCTGCAGGGCCATGACGGCGGAGCTCTGGAAGCGGAGCTCGGTCTTGAAGTCCTGAGCGATCTCACGGACAAGGCGCTGGAAGGGCAGCTTGCGGATGAGGAGCTCGGTGCTCTTCTGGTAGCGACGGATCTCACGGAGAGCGACGGTACCGGGCCTGTAGCGGTGAGGCTTCTTCACTCCGCCGGTGGCTGGGGCGGACTTGCGAGCTGCCTTGGTGGCCAGCTGCTTGCGGGGAGCCTTTCCTCCGGTGGATTTACGTGCGGTCTGCTTGGTACGAGCCATTCTTGTTTTCCTCGATTGACGATATCAACGAATAATTCGTTCAAAATTCCCGCAGCGTTTATATACAGTAACGTGAGTGATTCTGATTGGTCAGTTTGCAACAGAATCCGATTGGTGCTTCGACGGGCGAGTAAGAGCCGTTGATTGGTTGAAAACCTCTCCTTACGATTGGTCACTGAAACTTATTAGTATGCGTGACGTTCCGGGATATCACGTTTCGGTTGAGAGATACATGTGCATGTAGTATATATTATACCTTACGAGAATGAAAATGTGTGTATCTGAAATTTGAAAAATAAAACTACACATTTTGACAAAATAAGTATATCTTAAACAATGAAAACAAATATTTATATTTGTAGCTCTATTATTCGTTGTGTGTAGTACATCTTGACCATGTGATATTTCATTGAACTCTTCGATGACATGCTGTGTGAAATTAAAACAAAAATTACAAGGAGAGTATACTTTTAATTTAATTTTAACCGTGAAGGGGTGAATACTAAACGTCCAAAAATGATGGCCATATTATTTTGTTATTACCAAATATACTGAATCATTGTTGAATTTATTTGTGATCATGTCACGGAAAAAACGGTATAGTACGTGTACATGTATATAATGGCTTGTATTCAGTGCATAGCTTCAGAGTTCTTGATCTCAGCGAGATTCTGGGGTTCATGAATTATTCATGTTATCTTCGATCCGTGGAATGCGTTCAGTAGCAGAAAAGCGAAATAATTTGGAGTGAAAAATTCAATCTAGATCACAGATTTTGACCAAATAAACTCTCACATACTCTTAAACGTGTACATTACTGTGAAACTATTGTGGTGTTATATTGAAATGTTGTGTTTAGGTCGTGTAAATAGGGTTTCAAGTTTCGCGAGCTTATCAAATGTTCACGACTGCGGATTCCACGGTTCATGAATATGCATATTATCTTTGATCCGCGTTTCGCGTTCAGTCGCAGAAAGCAATATAGTTTTGAGTGAAAATTACAATCTAGGTCATTGATTTCAACCAAACAAACTCTCGCATACACTTGAAACTGTACATTGCTATGAAATTGTCTTGACAATTTATCAAAATAGTGCCTTTATGTCGTGTAAAATAGGGCTTCAATTTTCGTGAGCATTGCATATGTTCGCGACCGAGGATTCTACGCACCGTGCCTAATGCATATGCATGGTAGGTCTCCGCGACCAGCGACTCCCGCCATTTCCGTGGGCTGGCAGATTACCCAACCGTGGGTTGCCAGTCGCCGTGTACGTCCGGAACGAGCTTATATAAACCACGGCAGAACAATTTCTAGTCAGTTTCGATCAACGAACCCAACAAAGCAACAAACATGTCTGGACGTGGCAAAGGAGGAAAAGGACTCGGAAAGGGAGGCGCCAAGCGTCATCGCAAGGTCTTGCGTGATAACATCCAGGGAATCACCAAGCCCGCTATCCGCCGTCTGGCCCGCCGTGGTGGTGTCAAGCGTATCAGCGGTCTCATCTACGAAGAGACCCGCGGAGTTCTGAAGGTCTTCCTTGAGAACGTCATCCGTGATGCCGTCACCTACTGCGAGCACGCCAAGAGAAAGACCGTCACCGCCATGGACGTCGTCTACGCCTTGAAACGCCAGGGACGTACTCTGTACGGATTCGGCGGTTAAGAAGCTTACCACTTGCTTCTACGGCAACCAAATCAACGGCTCTTTTTAGAGCCACCAAATATCCAAGAAAGAATTCATGATGTTACTCATTTTGCCTCTTAATTAGCTGTTTTTTCATTTTTTTTATATCCAAGTCTAAATCTATGGTTTCGTGAAACTGTAATGTAACCTAATCGCCATTATAATCAGTTCGGATGTTTTTAGGAGGTACATTTCTAATTACTTACAAGCATGTTTTGCTCTTAACTGAATATTTACATGCTCCGTTGATCTTGCTATTACAGTAGTCTGCATGTAGTACATGTATAAGCCAGGGGATTAGGTTACTGTTCCCGCCGAAACCCCCTTTGTTCTATTATGCCACGTGGTATTCTCGCTTTGGGTCAATACCAGGTCAGCGCGCAAGGTCCAATATTAGTCTTGATTCCAGACCATGATTATCTTATGGAAGCATTGCTGAGTATGCGAATTAAATCGCAAAGTAAATCATGACAGCTAGACGACCTAATCTTAGTCAAAAGCAGTAGTCTAAAGATAATAGTTTCCCTAAATATTTGGTAAATGATGAAAAATGAAAGTTTCTGTTATTGCGTTTTGTAGATAGACCTATATCACCGAGACTGTAATGCCCTGAAAAGTACACGCTCTGCAAAACCTTCAATATTTTAAAAATAGAAATTGATGGAAAAAAGTCGGAGGGGGTGGGGTGGACTGTTATGCCACAGGAAATGAACAAAGTGATGGATGCATGTATTTGATCGTTTACAAATTACATGTACAGTTTGTTACAGAGGCTGCAGAACTGTGTGTGTGTGTGTGTGTGTGTGTGTGTGTGTGTGTGTGTGTGTGTGTGTGTGTGTGTGTGTGTGTGTGTGTGTGTGTGTGTGTGTGTGTGTGTGTGTGTGTGTGTGTGTGTGTGTGTGTGTGTGTGTGTGTGTGTGTGTGTGTGTGTGTGTGTGTGTGTGTGTGTGTGTGTGTGTGTGTGTTTGGGGGGGGGGGCTGACATAACGGGTGGGATCCGGATCCTGGGGCTGCTTTAGGGTATGGTATGTTGTCTAAATGTCAAAATAGAGTCTGTGCTTGTAGACTACCAAACTTCGTAGCTTGTTTCTTGTTGATGTTTTTTTTGTTTAATTTTATGTTAGATATCATGGAACATCACAATTTTTATAATGTGTCATGGGTAAACCCGTAGACGACGTTTCAGGATTGTCTGAAGACTGGTAATTTAATTCAGTTTAACATATTTCAAAGTGAACATTTATTCAAAATACAGAATCACAGTTTGTATATCATTCAAGTCATGCTGCAGTCTGTACTGTACTATAGTTCTACATGTCAAATTAATCTGGTTCACTGAAGTTACTGCCAGTATTAACTTCTCTTTTGCGAGTAAATATGATACTAGGTAGTACCGTTACTGTTATTTTGCAATGGACGTGCACTGATGGTGGTTGATATCACTCATTGGGATGTAGCAACTAGTGAGCACGGTTTCAGAATCAGTCTAATGTCAAACGAGCACGCTGCCGTTAATTTGTGACGTCACCGAGTAGCTCCATGGTTGAGTGATTGTCATCCCTTCGGCGCGCGAAAAGTCAGGCTACTAGTCTTGCATCGAAACCCAGTATGCGTTATGACAAGATGTAGGGAAAGTTAAAACTTTATGAGATATTGATAACGGTTTCTTTTTTCAGCCAGTTTTCAACTAATGTAGCTTCACGGATCGAAATGTGCTCTTTTAAAGCCAACAGTATAGTTTTGGTCGATCTGGCGATTTGACAAATTTGTCATCGTTCCTTCACACGCATGGGCGGCGACCGGGTGAAGGGACGTGTCCCCCCCCCCTCGATTTGTTCTGGGGGATCGTTCCACCCCCCACCCCCCCCCCGCATTTTTAAAACTGAATATTAGCCTATTTATTTCTATTTTGTTATCTGCAAATCTTTTCAGCAGATAGATGAGAATAGATTATTGTGGCTTATTAATGTAGGGGTGGGTTTCAAAGTCAAATTTTCCAATTTTAAAAACAATATGTGTATTCTTGAGGCGTTTTTACCCCGCACGAGGGTGAAGAGGGTGTTATTATTTCGCCTACTTCGGTATTTTCGCTTCCCCCCCCCCCCCTCTAACTCACATTAGTTTGAAATGGCATCTTTGAGATTTTAATGATCAACGAACAGACATCTCAATGTACTTGTAACATATCGGGGACTCCGTCATTTTCATATTTCAAAAGAGATGCACTGCCTTTAACCGGGCTCCTCTTTTTTTCCTCACTTTCTACCATTTTTACAGAGATTACAGAAATCGATGAAGCCCACCGAAGATTTTGGACCGGCACTGAACCTCCATCGAAAGGAAGCCGGCTTCCACACCCTACCAGAAGAGACGACATCGGTGGTCTGCAACAGTTCGGTATGAGGCCACAGAAGGCCTAGACCAAGACCAACCGATCCATAGATGGTCTAAGACTAATTTTGGGACGGGCTGATGGAACCCGGTCATGGAAGTCTTACCCCGCTATAACTGGCGTGAACTCGTACGCTGTAAACACTGTGCGATGTTCAATTTCAACACCTAGGGGTGTTGCACAACATTATACCAAATACACTGGAAAAATAAGGTGGTAAAGGGAAATGACATAATTGGGGGTAGTCCTCAACTTGGGTAAGGGATGAAAATTATTCTAGAATCAAGTAAACTGTGCAAGGATTCTACTGTGAAAAATTTGCAGTCAAAAGTTGACTCGTTTTGAAATAACTTCCATCAGTATGCCTTGTGACAGATTTCTTGTGTAACTTTCCATGGGATTAATTTATCTCGGGGCACGAGAGAAATAAAGTGCTGGTATGTTCACGCTTGATTTTCCTTAAGTAAACAAATTTAAGACAAATCCTTCCAGTCAGGAAATGCACTCCAGCTAGTGTATCTTTGATATATCTTTCAACCAGTTTGGTTGGAGAGGCATTATTTTATTTCTCCCAATCATGTCACTACCTTTGATGTATGGAATCATTTTTTCGGTGAATGATACCCAGAGTGCTGTAACTTGATACCGCATTTGGTATCACTGTTGGGCAACACCACGGGTGCTTAATCTAGCATCTTCCCATTTTTGAGGTGTATACAATTACATGTATATCAGTTGCAAAATTGAATTCGGCACATAATATTATCATTCATAATTGTATAAAAATTCATAGTCCAGTTTCAGTATGGCCGTAACAATTCCACCTCCTACCCCGGTACCCCACTTTATACCGACGTACCCACCCTACCCGCGATACCCCAATTATAATCTGGTGTTACACTGTATGCGTGACATGGGATATAGCCATAACCGAATTCTGAATTGAATTCTATAAAGCATATCTTGTTTGTCTGTTGAAATGATTTGTTTGTGTCCAGATGATAAATATTTTGTTTATCAAATTAAGACATTTTGTTTACGAGTGAACAAGATTCTTCCCGCGAAAGAACAGTATCGCAAGGTTTATTC
>JZLH01S0062684.1:11590-26082 GCA_001188425.1 Eucidaris tribuloides | reverse complement strand
CGTAAAGAAAAAAATGAAACGAAAGTGACAGTATTTGTAAGGATCATAAGAGTTTTCCAAACTTGATCAATTCATTCATAATTATTTCGCAGGCCTTTCTCAAACTGTCACTGACGTTTCACCTGGTTTGATTGTTCATAGTGAAGGATAGATATAATTTGACAGGGCTGAATGCAGACCTTGCAACCATTCTGAATTTGGAGGGAATGATCAGAATTTTGATCATTTCCAGCTCTTGTTTGATATGATTTCCCTATTTCTCTTGATAATTATACTACACACTCCTGTGAGAAATTATGAATCTTTCGTATTTTTGAGCAAATTCATCTCTAGTTTTCAGTCAGAAAGGTTGGGACGTCTATGAATGGTCATGATGTAAATAGTCGATTGTTGTATAGATGACAGCATTTCCAAAGGTGTTCAGTGAAGGGTTTAAGTTGGATTGGACCGTGGTGCTATAAAGTACAGTATTATTACGCATTCAATCAGTTCTGCCATTTTGCGCTCTTCTCTTCATTTCTACTTACGTCCTTCGTTGATATACTTAACATTTTATTTGCATCACGTACATCATGGATAAAAAACCCCACAACAATTGCGCTTTATATCTGAAATCATATTGCTCTGAAATGTATAAAGAAACAAAATTGAAATGGGTTTATACGTCGTCGTATAAAGAAACTATACGCGTGTGGAACTATGTTACTTTGTGTATCACCCAGATTAATATTTTATTTACGGGCATTGGGACAGAAATATTCTCACAATTCTGTCTGTATTGTATGTTTATCAGATTATAAAATGTCTTGTGGATAACACGGTGTATCAATACTATTAACATGGCTGAAAAAAAAACCCGTGTGCTTCAGGCCAAAACGACTTGTATTTTATTCCTTTATACACTTATTCACATTGGTCGTCACGTTGGAACAGTAATGTTGCCTCATGTCAAATTCGCAATATTATGTGTGCAGGGTATTATTCTGTAGATATAACTTGAAAGTTGAAATACTCGGGCGGACATGGTAGCGTATAATCAGATTTACGTAGACGTACCGTGTAAACGGTGTAAACGTGTAATCGTGGTGTAATGCAGGTGTCATATATACCACCGTGTGTGAATATTTCGTCACCAAACCGACCATATCTAACATAACCACGCGTGCAATATTGTCATACATGACGCAGTTGCATGTATATCAATTTATGTTGCAACTCGATATATACCACATAGTTCAGAGACGCTGTGATAACATTACTTTGTCAAATGATGCTCTGTGTCTATAATGGCCACCAAGGATTGAGTTTGCCTATACCGACGTATTATCAATGTAACCGTTATACTCGAAACTCGTTACCATGTCTTGTATGAGATTGTGCATGGTTATGTGAAATAAACCAAATATACAATAAGATCTAGTTTATTCATCACTGTGCTTACCCGTATAGTAATGACTGACGTTCTAAGTTTATTCCTAGTTTATGATTTCTAAAAGTATTACTGCAAGCGTCGGAGCTTACTCCGGAATGAAAAAAATAATTATTACTTAAGAAAATAATACGAAGGGCAAAAAATTGTTTTAATCTACTTCCAGTCTTCTCAAATCCTGTCAAATATACTGTGAAATATGAGCATGTACAAATTTGACATTTTTTTTTTACGTGATTAAGTTTTGTATTGTATTTTGTGTTTCAGTGTAAATGACATTCCATTATTATTATTATTATTATTATTATTATTATTATTATTATTATTATTATTATTATTATTATTATTATTATTATTATTATTATTATTATTATTGTTTATTTTTATTATTATGTTTATTATCATGTTTATAATTATGTGTAAACAAACGATTTTTGTTTCAAGACTATGCTTTATTAAAATGATTTCTTTGTGTAAAATAATGTCGATTTTATATAGGCCTACATGTATTTTTGTAAGTGAATAGTTATGATGGAATGCATTTCGTTACTATGAATTGCCTGTAAAAGAAAAGAGAAATGGTTTCCAGTTTACTTCATATTAATTTCTCCAGGGAATAAAAAAAAGAATAACCACCAGGTGTATTGTCTTTAGTTAATGTTATGAAGGAATTTATTCCTCACAAATCAGCTCATTGAACTGCTGGGATGACGTCATAACTTTTTTGTATAAAGCCAAAGTTAATTGTATAAAAAATAGATATGTAAAATGATTATCAAAATTATGTACGTAGCGTTAGACAAATTGTATGTTGTCGTTATTTCATCAATAAATTTGACTTCAAGTGCCTGTTATATTAATGTGTACTTGTTTGTTTTTGGCCTGGCTGAAAGTAGCAACAACTATCTGATCTCTTCACCACTCCACTACATGTATATGTAAATACACCATCACACACAGACACACACACGTACACACACACACAAACACACACACAGACACACATGCACACACACACACACACACACACACACACACACTTCCACACACATATATACATACAAAGGCACATGCATACATACATATACAAATGCACCAATAAAGGGTTCAACAATATACAATTAAGTTCTTAGTGTGTCAAATTACAATGAAAAACCAATTATTGTGCCAAAAATACAGTAATCTATGCACAGCATTTGTTATGTTCAGAAAGTCGAGTGTGATTGAAAATATTGACACAAATATTCTCCATTTATTTTCATTTCCAAACGAAAAAATAACTAAATGATTTAAGAAAAGCATGACAAACAAAAAATCAAAAATGACAATGTGTTGTTGATTAACAAATACTTTGAAATAAAACAATTATTAAGATATATTAATACATTTGAATAAATTAATTCAAAATATGTTTTGATCATTTCTGATCATAAAATAATCAATGTGATAAAAGCATGATTTGTTTTCAACCAATACTTAAATGAAAACAAATTATTACATATAAGATTACAAATTAACCAAATAAAAAAATGTACGAAGCTTGGCATTTTGCTACTAAACTAAATGTCAAGCTCCATAATGTGTTAACTAACATTTTTATGTTTCTTTCAGCTTTTTAAACTAAGCTGAATGAAAAAGAAAATATGTTTGGAAATACAGCAACCTTCATGAAGCACTGTACGACGGTGTTCGTAAACGCAAGGGCCATTATTTTAATTAATAGCTGAAAGAAACGGTGATGCACAAACCAAGAATAAAGAAAAGACAAGAAGATGGTAAGAACAAGAAAATGGAGAAGAAGAGGAGGAAAGAAGAATCTTCACAGATCGATGTGAAACCTGGGGCGTGTTTCATAAAGAAGTTCCGCATGACTTTACGAACGACTGGTGATCAGTTCTTGTGCTAAATGATTAAGAATGTGGTTAGTGTAGCACCCAAGAACATGTTCCAGACGTTCGTTAAGTCATGCGTAACTTTACCAACAGCTTTATGATACAGGCCCCTGTACATAAAGTATCCAGCCTCGTTATTGCGTAAGTCTATCAATGTCCAAAGCATAACAAATATGAATGATACATTAAAATAACTTTACTGTTTGTAATTAATATTTAAAATAAAAAGGGTTTTTTTCAAAAAATAAGCATAAATGGTAAATGGTCAGGGGGTTACCGAATTAAATCTCCTTGTTTAGAATTACACTGAGCATGGTCGCTACTCGCTAGGCTTCATTTTATATTTATCCAATATCTATCTCATATCCGATATGGCCGCCAACCTGTCTATAAAGACCACCTGCTGATGAAGACCACTTTCGCCCTTTCCCTTGAGCGGTTTTTCTATACCGGTTTGACTGTAATAACTCCTACATCAGATTCCGATATAACTTTCGTTGACAGGTGTTGACCACAAATGAGATTTGGAAATCTACAATTTAAGCTGTCAACAAGTAGGAATGTCCGACTAACTGTACACTCATTAGACTTTAATATGTTAATTATTAACTTTCTTTACCAGGTGTTGGGCAAAATGAGACTCAGAAATCTACAATTTAAGCTGTCAACAAGTTGGAATGTACATAATATGACGGGTTAGATTGTTGTTAGATTTTAATTTTCTCGATAATAAACTATTGCCAGAGTTAGATCTCTTTCTGAGAAATGAAAAAAAAAACGTGATTATTCATTTTTCGAGTAGCTGTGCCTGAATTTAGTACATGCCGCAATCTATGCTTACAAATATTAACTAAAAGTATACACACGTAGGTGAATACCTCCTCGTTGCAAATTCCATTATACCACTTCAAACTGATACAAGAAGCAACAATGCATTGAAGTTTGAGAGAAACTACAAAAATTAAAAAATATTGTTTAGGATTTAACCTTGCGGTCAGGTTGATAAGGAATCTTATTCTGTTTATGCATATTATACATCACCAAGACTAAAATTCAAAATCAATTGTACATGTATGCACTTCATCTTTTTCTAAACTCGCATTATGCATCCACGGAGTTTTAGCGTTTCATTTTTTTTTATGATTTGAAGATTTCTTGCGTTATAACTAAACGCTATACTGAAGCAAGTTTTGAAAAAGAATGACATGAATTATTTATATGCTTTTGTTTTGGCGCAGAAATGCTTTCTCTCAAACATACTACATGTACATTCACAAAGTAGTCATTTTAGGATTTAAGAAAGGAACGATGTATCCTTTCCCTGAAAAGACAAAATATCAAGCAAAATAACTTGTGACAAAGACACCAAATCCAACGCACACGCACATGTTGATCATCACAACGCGCTTCCAGAATGGCTTCTCTTCCAGCGAGGTCAACTTTGCCATCCTCTCCGCTTCCTCTTCCGGGGTCAGGTCAGGTTCGGGCGACTGTTGGTGATACCGCAGACGACGTTCCACGTCTTCCGTAGAAAGGTAGGATTCTCGTCCCGCGCTAGTTGGTATTGAGTAAAAAAAAAGAAATCCGAAGAGCACAATTACAGGGCATCGATATGATAAGAATAATAAGAAATGCCTCGAGAACCAAAATGGTTGAAAGATATACCAAAGATACACCAGCTAGAGTGTATCTCCCGAGTAGAAGGATTTGTCTTGAATTTGTTTACTTGAGCTGAATCAAGCGTGAATATACAATAACTGAATTACTCTAGAGTCCCGAGAGAAATTAATCTCATAGAAAGCTACACACACACAACAAATTTGACAGTCACAATTCATACTTAAT
Source organism: Eucidaris tribuloides (assembly GCA_001188425.1). NCBI lineage: Eukaryota > Metazoa > Echinodermata > Echinoidea > Cidaroida > Cidaridae > Eucidaris > Eucidaris tribuloides. The sequence continues at coordinate 20,916 of JZLH01S0062684.1, read as the reverse complement.
GGAAATTCTTTGAAAATGAGTCAACTTTTGACTACAAAATTGCCACAGTCTGCTTGATTCTAGAATAGATTTACCCCAAGTTGAGGACTTTCCCCATCCTGCTGTTTACCTTTAAATACATTTGACATATTTGACAATGTCTTGTATACGAGTCCCGGATACTAAAATCCAATTATACACATAGCCAAAACACGCTTCTATATATGGATAGTGTCTCATTAACATTCAGTATTTATGTTCTAAATACTACAAGAAATTGTTCCATTACCACGGTTCAAAAAACTATAATTTACCCAACTTCATTAAACATTGAATAATGGAATGACAAAAATATATTTCAAACTACCATGGAGGTAGATGAAGCTATTGAGCTTAAATGGGAAGACGACCTTCAGTTTAATGTTATTAAGTTAAAGTCAGAGTATTGACTTGTCGATCTCAAAAATGTTTCATCCGTCTGACAGTCTTTCATGTAGTATCATGCCAGACACCAGAAAACAACATCAAACCTACCGAAAATTGTTTAGAATGACAAACTCTTGAATGATCAGCTTAGCAAATAAGTACATTTCCTATTGCAAACACGTCGGGAACCTCGACATTTTAACATTTATAGTTTAAACTCAATTTCTCACGGCACTTGAACTAGAAGCGTTTCAGATCGTGCGATTTGCAGGTCATTACGAGATAACCATGTAAAAACATGATGTGAACAAAATTCATTTTCACCCAATTCCATATCTACACTGGAATTATCATTTATGTGACTGTTTACTATAATTTGTATTTACTTATGTGTTGTTTATATTATTATCACGAATTTGTATTGTATTTGCCGAATAAATAACAAGAATACGAAGTGATTAAATGTAAAGTAACTGACATTTATGTCAATGAAAATCTTGATAGTGTTTTCTCCTTGATGCAACTTTCCTCTCTTGTTTGTATGTCGTAAATATTAACTGTTCATGTTATTTTTCAATACTTTGTATTTGTCATATATGTTTTAAGCAGGATTTCTTAGAAGAGCCGTACTGTTGTACCTAAAGCACTAATCTATTGAAATAAGACGAAATGAATAAAGGAATAAAAAGATGAATAGAAAATGAAAGAATAAATAAGTGAATATTTATGACATCTGACTTCCAACTCACATTTGTAGATCTCGTGTTCCTTTTCCTTCTTGATTCTCTGTCGTTCTTCTTCGTCTTCCTTGACTTTACCTGACATCGGTTCTCGCGGTGCTTTGCTGTATCTGGTCCAGTAAGTCAGCCTTATCAGCTGCAGAGACACAAATCGGCAAAAATAATCATCAAAATAATGAAAGAGCGACCAAAGATACGTTGCTCGAAACTGCGTTCACACTCATCTCAAAAAGTCAAACACAAGTGCTAAATACTTGAGTTTGATTGGTTGAGATTTCTTGCGTTGCGTTTAACGCAAAGTTTAATGGGCCCCCAAAGGGAAAGAATAAGTGAAAGTGAATGATGATTGGTTAACAGGCACATAATGTATTTGGAAGGAAAATGAGGAGTGAAAACTGCTTTCATATTGTTTCTCTGTGGTAGATAACAAAACGCATTTATTTCACAGAAAGTTTTCTACAATATCAGCTTTATCGCATACAGGTGTAAATGTTTGATTTGGAAATAAAGGTGAGAGATTTCAAGTTTTGAATCATGGGCATGAACACAGTCTCACGCGATTTCACAAATATTCCTTCTGATAACTAGGCCCATGTCAAGCTTGCTCAAAATAATATGCATTAACTCTAATCTCTGAGGGTATTCTTAACCCAGCTGCCGGATAGAGTTTCTTCTCATGCAGCCCAATCAGCGACCCATTTATGGTCCTTGGTGGAAAGAGGTACATGTATGCGAATGAAGTGTTTTACCCCAGGACGAAAATCAAATGATGTCTGTAGAATTGCCGTAAACAGTTTTGATTGGAAGCGGTTTCAACTTGGGGTAAAACTATTTTAGAATCGAGAAAATTATGCAAGGAATCTGTTGTGAAAATTTAGTGGTCAAATGTCGACTCATTTTAAAAGAACTATCATCAGTATTCATTGTGACAAACAATTTCGTTGTGTAGGTTTTTTTAATCAATTTCTATTGGGGCACGAGATTAATTCAATAACGGTTTGTTTATGCTTGATTCTCTTCAAGTTTACAAATACAAGCCAAATCCTTCCAGTCAAGATAAACAGTCCGGGTCATGTTTACCTCGACGGCCCGCACGTGTGTCACACGCAGCATGCGTGTGAGTCTGTCGAGGCTAGGGTCATGTATACAACTATACATTAGTATATGTCCGAACTCATACGGCTCTTGAGGCATTCTAAAGTGTTCCCAATCATGTCATTATCCTTTAAATCAATTAGAAACATGGAAACCAATCAATTTTCATGACATTATTACCTTAACCGATGGAATCGGAGCGGTGAGTAAACTGATGACGACGACAATAAGAACGGTGGCGCCGTACAAGAAGCAGGCGAAGTGAAGAAAGTGGAAGTTTTTGATCATAGCAGGGCGCGTGTCCTCCGCGCCGCAGCCCGGGGCCGAGTAGATGTATTCCAGGACCATTCGAGTTAGACCAATCAGCTCGCCCCAGGATAGAACCCAGAACGCACCTAGTACAAAATAAAACAGAATTGATAATAGTAATAATAATGAAAAGAATGAGAGGAGGAGGAAGAGGAAGAAGAAGAAGAGAAGAGAAGGAGAAGGAGAAGAAGAAGAAAAGAAGAAGAAGAAAAGAAGAAGAAGGAAGAAGAAGAAATAATAATAACAGTAATCATCTCATCATCATCATACATCAATGATAATAATAATAATAATAATAATAATAATAATAATAATAATAATAATAATAATAATAATAATGCTCAAAATATTTTTAAAGCGCAAAAATTGCTTAAGATTCTAAGCACTAACAGATAAAAAAATGTACAAACCAATCTGCTAGACAAATTGCTAAGTATAGCAAGTAACAAGAATTACATATAACCTGTAAAAAGATTAATAAATAATATATATTGTAAACTGACATAAACATAAAAAATTATAAATAGGCTAAATTAATTAATTAATTCATGCATTTATTTTTCCCCTCATGGGGTGGAACACCCTTATTAGCAAAGTTGTTTTACATAAGGGTCCACTACCAGATCAAAACAATGATGGATAGCAAGGGGAAAAATTGAATACATTAAATGTACAATGGAATATTGACCATTTATTAAAATTCTTCATTATACAATTAACAATTTAAATCATTAAGTGAACAAATATACAGTATTATACATGATAATTGTTATCACAACATACAAGACATAAAAAACAGAGATATACTGGAAATTGAATTAGCTAGCCGCAATCTGTCCAAAACCTACTAACATGCGGTGCAATACTCATCCTCTGTTGGATGAATTCTCGTGGGAAACAACTATATGCTGAAACTTTTACAGATAAATGGTCTGTGGTCACGCCGTGTGTGTCCGTTTGGTTCATGGTGATTGGACCAACAAAGTTGAAGTGACGCGTATTATCATTTAACTTGCCTTTTCATTGGTCCGCTGCCAGAACATCCCCGTCGAATAGATGGCGAAGATTGGTGGAGAGAGGTATGACGTCATGGACTGGATGTACACGAAGAGTTCACCCGACCCGAAGGCCTCAATGAGTGGCAGCCAGAGCACGCTGACGGCAGCCATTACCACGGTACACAACCTGAACGAAATGGTTCAGTGAGCTCGATTTAAATATTTCGTCATCCTAATTTTTTTAATTGTAAAGTCCATTAAATTTATTGAAAAAAAATAAATTGGATATTTTTCAGCACAATGTATCTTCACATGTTGTACATACACAAGAGGTTGTAACAATGCCATGGTTGATTGAGCACTCACAAAGCCAAAAATACCATTATTTACTATTATTTTAGCATAAGACTGGATCTGAGAAGTGATAATTTTTCGTTTAATTCATGCTTACTCATGCATGGCGTGACCGATCAATCACATTTTCACACAGAAGTTAGTTGTAATACCAGTGGTGCTCAATGGTTCACCGGGGCATGTCATGGGCATTTGCCCCGCTTTTTTTTTCTTTTCAATTTGTTTCGCCGCCACATGCAGTCTATATGTCTGAGTTTAGATTGTATTTTTCTTGTTTTATTTACTGCAACCAATGAGGAGAGCCTTTAAACAGAAATTCTTATTTCTTTTAGGTAATCCCCAGGCATTGGTTGTGGTATTATATTTATGTATTGTTTTATTTGTGATGCATTGTTATTGTTATATGTCCCTGGAAATGAAATAAATAAATAAAAAAAAATGAGTGTAGAAACACTCCTACTAAATCATCTTGCTCAAATTTGTTTCGTTAAAAAGTTATGGTATTTTGAAAAGGGGGGATTCACTTTTTGTGCGACAGAAGGAATAACACATAGACTTGTTTTTACATATTTATTGATTTTCAATGATTGCAATACAACAATATACATCAAATCAATAAAAAAAAAATCAGGATAATCATACACGATCAAAGTAAAACTAATAATGATAATAATATAAAAAAAGAGAAGACCCCCCCCCCCCCAAAAAAAAAAAAAACCAACCGAACAAAAAAAAATAGCAGCTTACAAGATTGAGGCTCTGCCACAGGGAGTTTGCAAAAACATTGGTCAAGGGAACGAGAGGATGCCCCCAAAGCACACCGGACACGACCCCACGAAACAACCGGCCGAATGGCTGACCAACCCGCCCTTCGTTCACCACAGACAGACCCCATCATTATGAGGTAGAGGGTAGTGTGTAGTTTGATGGAGCTAAAACATGGCTCCACACTGGCACAGGTCCGACGGTTCAGGACCGGTAAAAATCATTGTTGGGCCAGTAACACCTACAGTAAGAGTTACGACATGGACGTCCTATCTTTTTGGAAACAAAATGGTGATCGAATTCTTTATATTTCTAAACACTCAATAATACGTAATAGTTAGATTTTTTTAATCATGTGTTGTTTTCACATTTTATTTTAAATGTTAAATCTGATTGAAGTGAATAATTGTGAAATTATCATTGTGTTTGAGTTTCATTAAAATTGTTAGAAGTTTTTCAAGGTCTCCTCCACCAAACAAAACATAACACTTCATTAAAAACCATCACAACATCATAAAATACAATCCACACTTGAACTGGTGACGATAACAATACCTGTTGCAGTTTCTCTTGCACATTTCATGAATCCATAATCATTAAAAATGAGGTACCATTGTGGAGGAAAATAGACGGGCTTGTCACTGATACCACATCAAGTTTTATACTACCGAGTGTTCCAAAAAAAAAATACACTTTTAAAATGGTCCTCAAATAAAAATTTATTTCGTATTTTTGATTTTTTTTTATCTAAGAAAAGCTAAAAGTATCTTCTTTCATATGACACCAAAAAGTCTGAAATCGGTTTTTGTTTGGGTGAGCACTGCCCACTTTTGTAAAGGACATGAAAAGTAGGTTGCGCAGGAATTGGCTATCCATTGTAACAAAAGATACTTGCAAGCTCTCTTCGATTATGTGTAAAGCAAGGTGGGGATTGGGATCTTAGTGACTGAAAACATAAAAGACTATCGTATTTGGGTGAAGGGGTGGTAGGGGTAGTGGTGGGGTGAGGGAGTGGTGGGGTGTGGGGGTGGTGTGGATGTGGAATGTAGGAGTGGTGTGGGTATGGGGTGGTGGGGGATGGAGGTGATGGTGGAGGTATTGGGTTTCGATATTCTAACACCACCTCCACCACCACCACCACAACCACAACCTCCCCCACTAGCCTTTTGACAAGGCATTGTGGGTGTGGGTTGTCCCTCACGCCATTAAGCCTCTGAGCAGTAGTTGTATCATGTGCGGCCTAAAAAGAGACTAATTATAATGCCTACACTCCTGGCGCACCGAAGGGGCTTCGCCCCTTGCCTGCTTTGTCACTGGGGTTAGCGCGGTTAGTCTCGTTCCAGGCGCTAGTGGGGCATTGCGCTGACGGGGGAAATCATTAAGCCCTGAGGCCTTGATCAAAGGCTACTCCCCCACCAACCCTACACCCCATATCCACACCATCCCCACATCCTGCTACCCCACACCATCCCCACATCCTACTACCCCACACCCCCTGTACACCGCCTCCTTACTACGCCTCCACCCCAACACGGTAGTCTTTCTTGTTTTCAGTCACATATCCCAATCCCCACCTAGCTCATACATAATCCAAGAGAGCTGGCATCGTAATGGATAGCCAATTCCTGCGCAACCTAATTTTCATGTCCTTCACAAAAGTTGGCAGTGCTCACTCAAGCATAAACCAATTTCAGACTTTTTGGTGTCACATGAAAGAAGATACTTTTAGCTTTCCAAGTATATAAATTTTGTTCAAAAATATGAAATAATTTTTTATTTGGGGGCGATTTTAAAAGTGTATCATTTTTTCTGGGACACTCGGTATAATACTAAGAGAGATATCTACGTTCAAAGTTGAGCTGCGGAACTTTTTTTTGAGGAGTTAAGTTGATACCTTCCAACGATGAGCAGTTCTATTTCGACGGCATACGGTCTTATCTTATTATAGATATCGATCGTGAAGAGAGTGCTGAGGCTGTTGAAGATAGAGGTCAACGAACTCATCAGAGCAGCTAACATGGCGGCCAACATCAAACCTTTAAGACCTATATACAAGGTATGAGACAAGAATATTGTTGTTACTGTTGTTTAAAGACAATATTATAACATTGTCGAAGCCCCATCTAAAAGTGTTCAACTTATCTGGCGTGTCTGACATAGCTGACAATGTTTGATTGGACAATTAATAAACACCCAAGAACACAAAACTTCAGACAGTTATGCTGTCACTTGTAAAATATGAACGGATAAAAATCGGCACATGAATTATTGTCAGCAGATGAAAATTTTGCAACACAGCAGTCTATTGGGGGGGGGACTGGAATGGTCGCTCAATGATTTTCACTTTTTAAAAGCACATAATAATCGTTTTGAACTGCAATTTTTTTTCAGGGCTTCATTTTTAGACCTTATCAGAGACACTGGTAGAGTAACGAATCGTGTAGCGAAGATTTTTTTTTCACAGGAAACATTGTTATGTGTAGCCTTTAACTACAACTTCATGTCGAGCGTAACTAAATTTATTTGAATTACATTTCTGATATTTTGAATATGCAAAGAATTATGGATTACACAATGATTCATCAAAGTCCATAAATAATGTCCTTTGTGTTGCGCATAAGTGCGTAGACAAAAGGATACTTCGTTAAAACGATGACTGTAGGCCTATAATCTGGAATAGTTTTATTCCAATCATGTTACTTTGTAGTGTAAAAATGAAAGGCATTTCTTATCGCATATAGATTTTTTTCTTGAAAGATAAACATATATATTAATTTCACGTGCGGTTCATGGGGTTGAGGTTAGGGTTGGTGTATAATATTAATAATAATAGTAAATGACCATGACCATGACGATGATGATAACAATATTACGTTTTATTTACCCAGGTTATCCACTTCAGTTAAATAGACGGCTCTACCAACGGGCCCTGCATAACATAAATGTTATTACAATACCCTTCTCTGTTCTAGAATGCCGAGCGCCTGGCTAGAGATCAACAGGTACCATTTTTAAAAGTTTTTAGTACGACCCAGCCGGGGTTCGAAACCGCGACCTTCCGGACGTGAGGTGGACGCTCTTACCACTAGGCCACCACGTCGGTTATGGTTCCAATATACCGTATTTCATAACCTTGTCAAATCCGAAATAACCTTCTTACCAATGGGCATAAGTCGCAATACCAGGATCGGATAGGCAATATTGGAACATCCATTTGGGTTCTCGCACACTTCCTCGCAGACGGTGGAATTTTGACAGGCTACTTCATCTGCAACGAATTATATTATATTATATCTATTTATTCATTCACCGAATTCAAACATTAATAGAATGCAGATATTTCCAAAGACATACTATTGAGAATACATGTATGAAGAGGGGGGAGGGGGGGGGGACATCGAAAACGGTAGGATCGCCCACTCGGAATCACACACACACACAAACACACACATACACCATCACACACAAACATACACATACAACATCACACACATGCACACACATGCACACATACCATCACACACACACACACTTAAAACATACACGCACACACACACTCACACACACAAACACATACACACATGCACACACACACACACACATCACACAAAACACACACAAACATACAAGCACACACAAATACACACATGCACATACACACAAACATACAAGCACACATACACACATGTATATACACACACACCATCACACACCCATACATACACACAGAGAAACACACACAAACAGACAAACTTGTTACTTACTTACTTACTTACTTACTTACTTACTTACTTACTTACTTACTTACTTACTTACTTACTTACTTACTTACTTACCGGGCCATAGAGCGCGGCTGATCATTCCCGGGTAAATCATTAGAATCATGGGTAGAACTTTGAGATAGGATGCCAGCGTGGCTCCGGCTTTAGTGTGGCTCAGGTTCTTGGCAGATAGAGCTCGTTGGACCAAGACCTGAAAACAAAATGTATCCACATTCCCAAATGCGTGAAATATGTACAAAGTAGTGCAAAGTTTCCTTGAATACACTTCAACACTTTAAAGGAAATGTTCACACTCTTGGATAGCAATGATCTCTGTAACCAAGGAGATCACACTTTTGTAACATAAACAGATGATGCATCATGAGCAAAAAAATCACTTCTTTGAAAAGGGTCAATATCCAGACTTGACACAAATTGATATTTTATTCTGGCTAGTATCAGAGTTGTGAAATCTGACTTCTTCTAAACGTGCTTCTATAAAATCGAAGTGATTATTTGTAATGATTATTGATTTTGTTTGGGGAGCAGGGTGAGGAAAGTAACATCTAGTCAAGACATGTAAAAAAAAAAGAGAAAGGAAAGTGGATAGGACATATCTTTAGACACGACAAAATATGTCTTTGAGGCAAGATTGGAAGGGAAGAGGCCTAGGAGGAGGAAGAAGAAGGGGATTTATATAAAGGGATGAAGGAAAGGGCCAAGACAGACAATAATGGAATTATTACCAGATAAGAAACATAAACTGAACACTATAGATACCCTCCTTTGCCAAAAGTATTGCAACATACGCTTTAACACATGCATTTTTAGTTGAAGAGGTCTTCTGCTATAATAATGTCGTTATTTGGCGGTTTGGCGATTTTTGGCTTTTTTCTCGG